>BQKN01054938.1:0-10399 GCA_022839385.1 Asparagus kiusianus | reverse complement strand
AGAAAGAAAAAGTCAATCAAGACGAAATCCGCTATATGAGCAAAGTCGCCCATCAAGCAGAGGCGAGCGAAATCGCCTGTCAAAAGGGGGGACCCACTTCAAACGAGGTCTATTCGTACAGACGCCACTCCCATCTTACAGGAAAGAGCCGAACTCGCCTATCGAAAAGGGAGTTCGCCTCCCTCCCGCTAGAGGTTGAATTCGTCCGCAGAGACATAAATCGCCCTCTAAAGGCAAATAGGGCTAATTTTGCCCCAAATCGAGGAAGCTACCAAAGGGTGGCGGCATTCCAGGGTAATGAGCAACACTCATCTCCCCAAACCCGACGCCTAGGACTTACACGAGGTCGTCTAACGAACCCATCGACGTACCTGAGCGCGGCTCCGGAGCACTGGCGGGCATGCCGGCGGAGAGACGGTCGGAGTAACGTCCCGGGCCTGCACCTCTCACTTTGCACCTCTTAGATCTTGGAGCCATGGAAAGATGGAGCGGGAATTCTTGTCTTGGAAGTTCTTTTCAAGATTCAAGAGCACGATGAATCCCAAAGGAGGAAAACGGCGAGTTTAAAAGGGCGGAGTTGTCTACATGGCCACGATTGCCCTCGAGAGGCGAAAACCCTAACGGACAAGAAACGTGGCCATGATCAAATTCGATGGCCCAGATCACCCTCGGTGCATCAGGGACCGAGATTGGCGGTTACATCCGATGGTTGGATTCGAAAACCACGGCCACGATCAGAACGAGGCGCACTGAGTGGACGTCAAACTGTCAAATCATGATAATGCCACGCCGCATTAGCTGGAAAGGCACGAAGCCCCGCAGGGGGACACGTGGTCCACGCGCATTAGGCCTACTTTCGCCCGAGAGAAAGGTCTCAACGGCGAAAACTTGAATGAAATCCGCAAGTCAGTCAGAATTTCGCCATCAAAAGCCCAACTTCGCCTGCACGACTCACCCACCTTTGGGAAGCAGGCGATTCGCCCAAAATCTAGAAACCAGCAAAGTGATTTTATTTAGACCCGCACCCCAGATGGCTAGGGGTCAGAGTGGAAATCTTAGCACTAAGCCTAAGAGAAACTACTCGATAACTCATCATACTGAGGAGAATAGTATGGCTAGCCCGATTCAAATGGTAATCGGTAAAGGCAAATCAAACCCGTTGATAGCTGAGGGTTTGCTAAAAATCCTAATGCACCTGGTCCAAAACTTCTTTATTCAAAGTATTCCAGACCACACGTAAGTCAGTTTTGGTCTGAAAACTTTAAAGGGGGTCTTGTAGACGGTAAAAATTACCGTGGCGGATTAGCGAACGAATTCGCCCGCAGAACAGGACCACCCTCTCTTAGGTGAAGAGCCTACTGTAGCCACTAAGTGGATTCGCTGACACACGAACCCCCACAGTGGTCGCACACGCCAAATCACATGGGTTCGCCAGCGAGGCGAATCCGCCTTCACCAACTGAATCCTCTTGCAAGGGAGGTACTCAAATCCGCCCTCATGTGCCGAAGGCCGGGTTTCTAGGGACAAGCCTCCCCTTCTTTCCACAATGCAAGGGAAGGGAGCACAGTGTCTTAGGTCCGTCGGACGGCCGCCCGCGATTCAAGCGAACGAGACAGACGCCGGACCGGCCTGCATACTCATAAATGCGGGTCACCTTACCCATCAAAAGGAAGAGCCGAAGCCGTCGGCGCGCCGCAAGTTATCTGGAGCTAGCTCTGACGCGAGACGTCCATTCTCCCACCCCTATTCAGACATAGGGAGAGGAGAGGAGGCACAACGCCCCAGGACCACCGGAGGGTCACTAGGTACCTCGCCGCACAAGTGACCGGACAGTTGCCAGAGCCATCTGCGTCCACATAAATGCAGCTTACCTCACTCCAAGCGAAAGGTCAGAGCCACCGGCGCTCAAGGAACTGGCCAGACCCACTTGAGTGTCTGGCAGCCGCTGTCACGAGTACGAGGAGGGGCTTTCCTACTCCTACACGACATGACACAACATGTCATCCCATAAACAACCGCTTGTTGTACAAAGGGACAGTAGGATGTCTTTGAACAGTGTATGGTCACATCCCATAATTCAAGGAGCAGTCAAACTGTCTCTTTCCCATTTAAGAGCTTCTTTCAGCAACCTTGAAAGAGGATCGAGAAAAAAGGGCAATCGATCGATCAGGAAGCGATCAAGAGATCACCGAGAGAGATCGACTGATCAACCAAGAGAGGAAGAAGCTTTTTGCATACCCCTGCATTACAGCGCCATCTCCTAGCTTCGAGCTCCGATCGCCGGTGAGCCAGAAGAGACGAACTCCTTCACCTCGAGCTTCTACTGAGTACTGAAGCTCTCCAGCAACCTCGGTCGAACCGTCCAAGGGAAGCAGACTCGGCATGAGCACCGAGCGAAGCATCCTGTAGCTACCTTAAAGTCCCCATGATTAAATAAGGAGGGCCTTCCCTCTGCTTCTGTTGTAATTCAGATTGATTTAGTTTGTAATAAGCTTCCTTATAAATACAAACAAAATCCCCCATTTTCGGGAAAATCAGAAATTTACACCTACAGCTGCGCGAGTGATACTGCTAGTGCTGCCATTGCATCCGCATAAGTGTTCTGGAGACGAGGAATGTATTCAATAAAGAATTCTTTGAAAGAATCTGCTATTTTGATGACCTCTTGGTGGTACGGGATTAGGTCTTGGTTCCTGACTTCATACTCTCCACGGACTTGGTTGACAATCAATTGAGAATCCCCAAAAGCTTCGAGATATTCGACCCCCAGCTCCTTGGCAAAACTGAGTCCAATAAGGAGCGTGTTGTACTCGACTACATTATTAGAGCACGGACCAGTCAATGAATAAGCCCGAGGCATCACATGCTTCCCCGGGGAAACTAAGACAACTCCAACCCCAGAGGAGACTTTAGGACATCCGGGGGTTACTGCCTTATTAACTGCTCTCGAAGCACCATCAAAGTATAATTGCCATACTTGTTGATGCGATGTGGTATTAACCTCGTGGGTTTCATCCGGCAAGTCATCATATACTTCTGCCGTATCTGTTGTCGGGCTTGCCACCAAAAGATCATAAATCGCTTGTCCTTTGACCGACTTCTGCCGTTTGAAGTGCAAGTCATACTGGGACAAGAGAAGGGCCCATTTTGCTAAACGACAATTCATCGAACCCGGTTGCGTCATAAAACCCGTACCGGATTAACGTTAGAGATAACGTAAATCGTCTGTCCGACCAAGTAATGCCGCATCTTTTGTACCGCGAATACCAATGCGAGGCATTCTTTCTCGATCATCGGATATCGGGACTCAGTGCCTACCAAAGTCCGACTTAAGTAATAAACTGCCTGTTCGTGACCATTATCATTGTCTTGTGCTAACAAAGCACTTATCGAATGGTTCATCGCCTTGATGTAAATCAAGAACGGTTTACCTGATTTTGGTGCGACAAGAATAGGAGGGTTCATCAGATACGTCTTGATATCTTCGAGCGCTTTTTGGCAGGCGTCGTCCCAAATAAACGACACACCTTTCTTGTTTAGCTTAGAGAACGATTGGCACTTCCCAGAGAGATTTGAGATGAACCGCCGGATGTAAGCTAAACGCCCTTGCAATCCTCTGAATTCCCTTAGATTCCTTGGGGGCTGCAATTCATGTATCGCCTTCACCTTGTTAGGGTCAATATGTATACCTTTAGTGGTGACGACGAATCTAGGAATTTTCCGCTGGACATTCCAAGGAAGGATTTGGTGGGGTTCATCTTCAATTGATGACTCCGCATGAGATCGAACATCGTCTTCAAGTCCTTGATGTGATCTCCTTTGTTACGGCTTTTTACAACAAATCATCAACGTAGCACTCGACCGTTTTCCTGAGGTACTTCTAGAAAATCTTCGTCATCGCTCGTTGGTATGTGGCGCCTGCATTCTTTAGACCGAAAGGCATCACTGTGTAGCAGAAGACACCGAGGGGCGTTCTGAACGCTGTATGCTTCTCATCATCCGGGTGCATTTTGATTTGGTTATACCCCGAAAAGCCATCCATGAAGGACATCCTCTCAAATCCGCACGTATTGTCGATGATGACGTCTGTGATTGGGAGAGGAAAGTCATCTTTCGGACATGCCGCATTCAGGTCCCTGAAGTCGATGCATATCCTGATCTTACCATTTTTTTTCATGACTGGGACAATATTAGCTAGCTAGTCTGGATGTTGCTCCTCTCGGATAAATCCTGAGTCGATCAACTTCTTAACCTCCGCCTCAATGGCTTCCATAATCTACGGACGAAACCGTCTCTGCTGTTGTTTGACAGGTTTGGCATCCGACTTGATATCGAGGCGGTGCACTGCCACATTGGGGTCGAGCCCTGGCATGTCTTCGTAATTCCAGGCGAAGACGTCGATATATTCCCTGATGAGAGCAATTAATTCCTCCTTTTCATCTGGGGTAAGACTATCGCTGATGAATATGGGCTTTGGGTTGGTTTCATCGCCCATATTAATTTGGACTATTTTGTCTTCGGTGGGGGGTTCCCTCTGTTCAAACCTATCACCATACTGCATGTTCAGGTGATGAACCTATGGCTCTTCCCACGTTGGCATTTGATCGTCGTCCTCCATCGTAGATGGATCAGCTGTAGTCATGTTCGACATTAGGGTTTTGAATACTTCCCCCAAACTTACATCGGAATCCCATTCTGAGGAATCTGCCGAGTACCCATCTTTAGCCTTGTTAGCAATTTGATCGATAATCTGCCAACCACATTCATCATCAGACGAGGAAACGTAGCCTAAGCCTCTTTTATGACGGTAATAATCATCCGGTTTCCCTTTTGGTACATATGCCGCTTTGACTGGGATACGAGAACCTCGATCGAAGTATAAACCTTCTCCGAGTGTGAAATCATATCCCTGTTTTTCTATGAGCTTGCGCGCTTCCGGACTATACTTAGATAAATGCAGACCAGATTTGTCGTCATCCTCATCTTCTCTTAGGAAATGATCTGGCAACGGAAAATTCTCTCCTTTACCGTAAACCACTTCTTTTTCGCCTCCTATTTTGGCAGGGACGATCAGGGTCGTTCCGAAAGAATGTTGGAGGTGTTTCTTCGTTAAATAAGATGATCGGAGCGGCGTATATAACTCAGGCTTATCGTCTAATCCTTTTATTGCATCATCAAGAGACAAGGAGTACTCTAAATCATCTTTTATTTCAATATCGGCAAGTTGCCAGTTACAACTGCCATCTGACGATTGTTCATCGTCAAGATTGATTACAAAGGGTACAATGTCATTTAAAACAAAACCACCGTTGTAATCGAATCCGGCTTCAGAATCAGCTTCTTCTCCGCTGTCCGTGCCTTGGACCGATGGTTCAGTATCGGATTCGTTACCATAAAGGAGAGAATCAGTGAAATAATTCTCAAACCCTTTAAATGGTTGCTTATCCGCGACCACCGTCCTGACTCTACCATCTGTGTCGACATATTTCAGACACTGAAAGAGAGTGGAGGGAACTATAACATTACTATGGATCCAAGGCCGACCCAGTAGTAAGTTATATGATATCTCAGCATCAATCACGTAACACGTGATCTCCGTCTTCAGATCACCCATTTGGCACTTTATCCGGATCTTTCCCAAAGGCCTTGACCCGCAGGTGTTGAATTCGTAAATGACCGTGCCTGTAGACGCCAATTTGCTGACGGTAATGCCAAGGCTATGCATTAGGCGAAGTGGCATAATACTCATAGCGGAACCCGGATCCACTTGGATTCGGTTGACTTCGCTGGAGCCAATGTACCCGACGAAGTATAGGGGCCGATCATGGTTCGAATTCTTCGTCTGCATATCCTCTTTTGTGAAGGTGATGCAGGGAAGGTTCTTGGCCGCTACATTGCATTGTTGAACTGACGGTTCTGGCTCTTCAGGTGCCGGCTTGATCCGAGTGAGGAATGCTTCTGAATCGGCCAAGGCTTCTCGTAATGCCTCCCTGGTCTCCTTAGACAACCGCAGCAACTCATATAACGTTATCCGCGCCGGAATATTGGCTAATTGAGCCATGATATCGAAAATACGCGGAGTTTTTGAGTTCTCCGGTTTATCTCTTCCAATCGGACGATTGAAACGAGACTGCTTCGGATTCTGAACCTCCTGGGGTCCCTTCTCTTTCTGCTTATCCACCGGCTGTCGTCGAGCCTCTTCAGCCGGTTTAGGAGCTGCAATCACCCCCAGTTCTGTGAGAGTTTTGGCTGATCCTCGTTTAGTCACCCCCAGCTCAGCTACTTGATCATTATGTGACGGATAGTTGAAGTGGTACTCGTTTCCGCTTCTAGTGGCAAACACTTCTTGTTCGTCTTCAGAGAGCAGGAAAGTAGGAGCTTCATCACCGTCCTCTTTGAAAATTGCGGAAGTAGCGTTGCAGGCCTTGCCTTTACCCTTTCTTTTCGAGGACGTCGCCCACTATTCATCTTCAATGAGATCTGGATGAACCCAGAGGATTTCGCCGTTCGGGGCTGTGTGTGGCACAAGTCCCTTTTGGCGCTGTCCATGTGGGTCATCATTCACTGTCTTCATCCCTACTTTGGTGACGCGTTTCGGCTTGAACCATGTCGTGGGCACCGATCCAAAGCTGATCGACACTGCGTTTGCTCCCACATTCTTAGCAAGCTTCGGGGTTATGACGCCCACGTCAATTAATGCCTGGATCTTGTCCTTAAGGTGGTAGCATGACCTCGTAGGGTGATGGACCGCTCTATGGTACGCGCAGTACTTCGGATCCGTCACTTTGCTGGCTCCTTCATGATCTACGATCGCCGGTAGCTGGATTTTGTTATTTTCCAACAAGTATTTGAAGAAGCCGGGAACTTCATCATCCTTGAAGGAGTACACTTTAGGAAACCTCGGCTCCGAAGATTTCTTCTTCTGAGGCCGTTGTTGCCGCTGCTGCTGTTGCTGAGGTGGCAATTGAAAAGTTTGGTTAGCATCAATAGCATTAGCATGAGCTTTACCTTTTCCCTTTGGGTTGAAATTCTGCGCTGGAGTATTCGCCGCTTGTTGGCCTCTCTCCGCCTTCTTCCTCCTGAGGAATCGCTCAGCTTGCTCCCCTCGGACCTTCAGATCCTTCCACGTTTTGGACGGTGCTGTCCCCATTGCTTCCAACACGTCTAATGAAAGATTGTTGTGGCAGGTCTGGAGGATGAACTCCTCAGTGACCGGGTCCTGGCAATTCATCGCCTTGTTCCGGAACCTCTTGACGAAGGTGTCGACTAACTCCCCGTCCTTCTGCTTCTCATCGAGCAACAATCCGATAGATATCTCGGTGTCGTCGTCAAAGAAATTTGTGAGGAACTTAGTCTCCATGTCGTCCCAGCTGTTTATGCTACCTGGCTTGAGGCGGCGATACCAATCGAAGGCGGCTCCGCGAAGAGTGCCAACGAATGACCGCACCATCAGAGGCTCATTGCCAGAGATAACCCCCAGGTGTGATTTGAAATAAATCAAATGCTGAGTGGGTGAACCCATCCCATTAAATGGCGTGAAGTTAATTAGACTGAACTTCGCCGGATATGGGATTGATTCCCACTCTCTTGGGTATGGACAAGGAATGCCCGTCTTTTTCGTCTCTTGAGCGAAAATCAATGTATTGATTTTGTTCTCGAGATTTTTGATCTTTAAACTTTCACCTGTATCTTCGTTAGCATGATTCTGAGGTGGAAGCGTGGTGTTGTGACTAGCATCCTCATTGCCATCCCCTGCATTAACGGGAGGGTTGTTGGTATTGCGAGCTTCATCCGCACCCGCATTCTCAACTTCCTGAACAACCTGATTACGGCGGCTTGGTTCGCCTTGTTGGTTCGTTAGTGCCTGGATTTGTTGCTCATGCATTTCTCTCATGTTCTGCATGGCCATCTGCATTTCGAACCTGAAGCTTTCCTGTTGTTTGGCCATGGCCTCTTCGAGCATCTTGGCCACTTGCTCCGCGCTTATCATGAATGACTCACGGGGTTGTCCTTCACTGGACACGGTATTATCAGATGCAATTGCCGAGCCGGCATCTGATTCTTCATCTCCCGAAGGTACTCTTGTCCGAACCCTACCATACGTTGCGCGAATGATAGCTCCAGATTGTAGACGAGTTACACGTCGGGGCACCTATGGAATCGCCTCGGGATTGTCCTGAGCCGATGTTCCCTTGCTGGTCATGTTGGCGGTGACCCTCGGGAATTCTCCATCTTCAACCGTCGTTCTTCTTTGACGAAAATACCTATGCCTTGGTTTTGGCGTTTCTGTACTGAGCCTCTCGAACACAGAAACTCTCTCGGGGATTGTATTGTTGCATCTGCATTCAGACAATACTGCCCGAATGAGTTTGGAACATGGGCACTAAGTTTCTGATTTTTGAGGACTCCTTTTTCTGGTTTTATTCGTACCCCCAGCACGATAGTACAGCTCGTCCGTTTGAAAGTCGGAGCAACCTATCGTGTGTTGGCACGATTTCCCAGGTATAACGTCATCATCATCGGACGACAACGTTTCCTTCTGAGGATGAATTACCTTCTTTGGGCTTTCAAGAGTCACGCGCCTCGAAATGCGCCTTTGTGGGCGTGAATTCTCAACGGGCTCCCGAACTTCGATGCGCAAAGTGGTGCGCCTGGGTGCCATGATTTCCTTGTCATGCTGAGGGTTGCGGCGACCCCCAGCATGTTGAACCGTTCGGGATTTCTTCATTGGCTCCAAACGTTCCTGAATTAGAGCTTTGCCTCGTTCCTTGGGAAGTGGACCGAGGTGCTCCAACACCGACTTTCTTTTCTGAGACGGTCCTGCGGGATCTCCCAGAGCAGTTATGGAAATCATCGGCGGTTTGGATTGTCTCGCCGGAAGTTGTACCTTCGGAGGCTGCAGTTGTTGTTCCTTAGCCTGAATTGCCGCTTCAGATTTCGGTCTCCAAACCTTGCGTGTTGATGGCGGCTTCTTAGCCACCTCTTTCTGCAACCTTCTATGGGCTTCTTCGGCTTGAGCCCGTGCCTGCGCTGATAATGCGCGGCGTTTGCGGATGCGCTCCTCGAGCATTAAACGATTTCGTTTGACATGGACCCATTCGTTCGTCGGCGGCTTGGAGGAGCTACCCTTCATTTGTTGTTGAGGCTGTTTGCCTCCCTTGTTTTTCAGATCCGCGTTGTAGCGGACCCCGTCAACGGACTCCATGGCCTTTGTAAATTGTTTCGCAAGGCGTGACACTGTCTCTGGCGAGCTCTCTTAGAGAGAGTCACCACGCCTTCAATGGCAGATTTGACCTGCTTAGAGGCCGGTGGAACATCACCTGACGCAACTTTGGCGTCAATCGGGGTGAGGTCGTCATTGGTAGCTTCAACTGCTTCGTACCAACGAACTTTTCTCCTAGAGGAGAACTTCTGGGACTTCTTGGACTTACGGGGGGAGGTTGATCCGGACAAGGACGACAAGTATTCCTCAAACTTCTGCTGGTCGAACTCGTATTCGACCTCCTCCACGACCGGGATTGAGATCCGCGGCTGCGACGCTCCGATCTCGGCAGCGAGATCGGCGGCTCCCACTGTGGTCGCCAGATTGTTCGCGGTGAAAATAGTAGCTTTCTTCATTGATGATTCCATTGCACACTCGGTAATTGTTTATCGATTACAAAGATTCGTTCTTTTTATAAGATCCGGTTACAAGAAATCAACAAAAAGTAAAAATTACAACTTTCCTTATTTGTCGAACAAATCACGAGCTCCTGTTATCCGGTCGCTCGCTTGCGTGGGTTGTTTGCCTGCACCGATGGTTGATCCGCTGACCACCGCACGATCTAGATCCGGTCGGATCTACGCAGTACGACAGGTATTATTTCACTAAGGAAATAATAGCCGGGGGGGATTGGTTCACCAAGGAACAAATCGTCCAAATCTCGGGATCAAAGACCAAGCTTTGATCCGGAGTGTGCCTGCGTAGATCTCAGATCTGATTTCCTCTCTCGAACTCCTGCCTTTTGTAACGCAGATGCTCGCCAAGTACCAGATCTGAATGTCCAAGTCTTCAAGCCTTTAAAAAACTCCAAGATGAGGTCTCAATTCGGCAGAGTTTCGGCTCTCAAAAAGTCCTTCCAAATGAATGAACCAACCCCCTATTTATAGGCAACCAGATCTGTGCCTTGGGCACAGATCTGGGCCGGCCACCTCAAGGTGGCTCGGCTCTGGGCCGAGCCACCTCAGGGTGGCTTGGCTTGGGCCGAGCCATCTTGAGGTGGCTCGGCTTGGGCCGAGCCACCTTAAGGTGGCTCGGCTTCGGCCGAGCCCCTCTAGGTGTTGGGTTTGGTTGTTTTCTGTCTTTCGGTTCTGTCCGTGATTCGGTTGTGTGGTTGACTCATTCGGACTCGATTCGTTT
>BQKN01054936.1:0-13984 GCA_022839385.1 Asparagus kiusianus | reverse complement strand
GGTCGGAGTTTCAGGAAGCAGTTTATACTCATATACCGGTCGGAGTTAGGGGAAGCAGTTTATACTCGTGCACCCACTGGAGTCTCGCCGTTCTTGACTGGCTCACTCTAGTGTTATGACACAGGCTTCAACCAAGGTTTGGATGCTATTCTTGAGTGTAAAGCACGCCTTGGTTGGGTGAAGGATCCTCCTGTGGTATGCGCAGTACTTCGGATCCGCAATATCGTCAGCTTCCTCCTGATTCGTGATCGGTGGGAGCTTGATCTTGTTATTGTCAAGGAGGGATTTGAAGATGGCTGGAACATCTCCGTCTTTGAAGGAGTACTCTTTTTGAGGCCTCTGATCCGAAGTTTTCTGTTGTCTCCGGGACTGCTGTTGCGATGTTTGATTAGCATCGGCAGCCGCTGCAGGTGTTTTGCCCTTACCATGGGAGGCGAAGTTTGAGTTTGGAGGATTAGTCGTCGATTGACTCCTCTCGGCCTTCTTCCTTCGGAGGAAGCGTTCAGCTTGTTCCCCTCTGACCTTCAAGTCTTTCCATGTGTTGGACGGCGCTGTTCCCATTGCTTCCAACACATCCAACGAAAGATTGTTATGGCAGGTCTGGAGAATGAACTCCTCCGTGATAGGGTCCCGACAATTTAACGCTTTGTTCCGGAACCTTTTGACGAAGGTTTCGATTAACTCCCCGTCCTTTTGTTTCTCGTCGAGCAACGTTCCGATGGATATCTCGGTGTCATCGTCGAAGAAATTGGTGAGGAACATGGTCTCCATATCGTCCCAGCTGCTCACGCTACCTAGCTTGAGGCGGCGGTACCAATCGAAGGCGGCTCCACGAAGAGTGCCAACGAATGACCGCACCATCAGAGGCTCATTGCCAGAGATAACACCCAGGTGTGATTTGAAATAAATCAAATACTGAGTGGGGGAACCTTTCCCATCAAACGGCGTGAAGTTGATTAGACTAAACTTCGCCGGATAGGGGATTGACTCCCACTCCCTTGGGTATGGACAAGGAATGCCCGTTTTCTTCACCTCTTGAGCGGACATCAAGGTATTGATTTTGCTCTCGAGGCTTTTGATCTTCAAGTTTTCACTTGTATCTTCGTTGGCATCCTCATTACCACCCCCTGCGTTGATGGGAGGATCATTGGCATTATGAGTTTCATCTTCCTGGACAACCTGATTACGATGGCTTGGTTCGCCTTGCTGGTTCCTCAGTGCCTGGATTTGCTGCTCATGCATCTCCCTCATGGTCTGCATGGCCATCTGCATCTCGAGCCTGAAGGTCTCCTGTTGTTTGGCCATGGCTTCTTCAAGCATCTTGGCCACTTGTTCCGCGCTTATCATGAATGACTCGCGGGGTTCTCCTTCGCTGGATACGGTGTTATCAGACGCAACCGCAGAGCATGCATCTGATTCCTCATCCTCTGAAGGTGGACTTATCCGAACCCTACCATAAGTTCCTCGTATGATGGCTCCGGACTGCAGACGGGTTAGATGCCGCGACGCTTTCAAAATCGACTCGAAATCATCCCGTGTCGATGTCCTTTTGCTGGTCACGTTAGCGGTGACCCTTGGAAATTCTCCATCTTCAACCACCGCTCTCCTTCGTCGGGAACACGTAGGCCTTGGCTTTGGCGTCTTAGTGCTGAGCCTTTCGAACACTGAAACCCTTTCGGGGACCGTCTTAGTGTAATTACACTGAGACAATACCGCCCGAATGAGTTTGGAACAGGGGCATTGAGTCTCGAGCCTACGAGGACTTCTCTTTCTGGCTCTGCTCGTACCCCCAGCACGATAGTACAACTCGTTAATTTGATCGGAGTAACCTATCGTGTGTTGGCACGATTTCTCAGGTATAACGTTATCATCATCGGATGACAACGTTTCCTTCTGAGAGCGAATTACCTTATTTGAACTTTCGAGAGTCACTCGCCTCGAAACGTGCCTTTGTGGGCGTGAATTCTCAACGGGCTCCCGAACTTCGATGCGCAAGGTAGTGCGCTTGGGTGCCGTGAACTCCTTGTCATGTTGAGGGTTGTGTCGACCCCCAGCATGTTGATTAGTTCGGAGCTGTCTCAGTGGGCCCAAACGTTCTTGGATTGGAGCTTTGCTTCGCTCCTCGGGAAGTGGACCGAGGCGCTCCAAGACTGACTTCCTTTTCTGGGATGGCTTTGTGGGATCTCCCGAAATAGTTGTGGAAATCATCGGCGGCTTCGTTTGGTTCGCCGGAGGTTGAATCTGCTTTGAAGGTTGCAGAGGTTGCTCTTTGGCCTGAATTGCCACTTCGGATTTCGGCCTCCACACTTTGCGGGTTGGTGGCGGTTTCTTCGTCACCTCCTTCTGAAGCTTTCTACGGGCTTCTTCAGCTTGAGCCCGTGCCTGCGCTGATAGTTTGCGACGCTTGCGAATGCGTTCCTCCAGCGTTGAACGGTTCCGTTTGACACGGACCCATTCCGTTGTTAGTGGCTTGGAGGAGTTGCCATTCATCGGTTGTTGAGGCCGTTTACCTCTTCTGTTCTTCAGTTCCGCCTTGTAGCGAACTCCGTCAACACGTTCCATGGCCTTTGCGAATTGTTTCGCAAGGCGTTGCCGTTGCCTTTGGCGGGCTCTCTTCGAGAGAGTCACTACGCCCCCTGCGGCAGAAGGGTTGGCCAGAGTAGATCCGACCTGGTTGGAAATTGGAGGGATCTCACCCAATGCGACTTCAGCATTCAGCGGGGCGAGATCTTCGTTGGTGTCTTCAACATCTTCATACCAACGAATTTTTCTCTTGGGGGAGAACTTCTTAGACTTGCAAGGGGAGGTAGATCTGGACGAGGATGACAGATACTCCTCGAACTTTTGTTGGTCGAATTCGTACTCGACCTCCTCCTTGACCGGGATCAGGATCCGCGGCTGCGACGCAACGATCTCGTCGGCGAGATCGGTGGCTCCCACTGTGGTCGCCAGATTGTTCGCGGGAAAATCTGTTGCTTTCTTCATTGATATCATTGCCATCTCAATAACTGTTTATCGGTTACAAAGATCCGGTCTTTTTATAAGATCCGGTTACAATGAAAATCAAAAATAAGAAAAAGAAAGATTACAAATTTTATCCTTGTTTGTCGAACGAATCGCGAGCTCCTGTTATGCGGTCACTCGCTTTGTGTGGGTTCTTTGCCTGCGCCGGGGTTGTTTGCCGTGGACCACCGCGTGATCTCGATCCGGTCGGATCTACACGATATGACGGGTATTATCTCACGAATGAAATAATAGCCGGGTGGGGTACTAATTCACCAAGGAAATAGTAGCCCAAGTGTTGAAATCGACCAAGCGAATTCGAGACTCTTCTCGGGATCTGAGAACCAAGCTTAGATCCTGAGGAAAATCGTGTAGATCTCAGATCCGATCCCTCTCGAACTCTTGCCTTATTTGGCGTGGATGAGCGCCGAGCACGGATCTCAAAGTCCAAGTCTTCAATCTTCTAAAGCTCCAATCTTTTTTAGATCTGAGATTCCAATCCGGCAGAGCTTCGACCCTCCAAAATCCAACCCTTGAACCAAATGAGCACAAGGCCTATTTATAGGCACTCGAAACTGTGCCCCATGCACAGAACTGGGCCGGCCACCTGTGGGTGGCTTGGCTCTTGGCCGAGCCCCCTTAGGTGGGTTTTTCCGTCGTTTCGTCGTTTTCCGGTGTTTCCGGTTCTCCGTTGTTCGGATTTGATTCGGTTTGTGGTTGACTTGATCTGGAATCGACTTGTTGACTTGATTCCAAATATGGCAGTTAATCCGCTTCTGAGTTCGAGTCCGGAATTGATCTTGATTCGATCGTTATATCACCGAGTTCGCTCTTGTTTAGATGACTCGGTGATTTCCCGAAACGTTGGTTTGATTTCACGTGCGAGTGGATGCGTTCCAATGCTTGGGTGCGATTTGTTGGCTTCGTAACCTGCTCCGTTGCGTATGGCTTGGCTTCGGCGTTGGTGAGCTAACGGTCTTGTTTGGATACGTCGCCCGATGGTCGATTTGGTCGAATTAGCGTCGTCGAGCTGTATAACGGGACCTATAGGCAGTTTTATACGCCTACAGTCATCATCTGAGTTGCGAGGGTGATCCAAAGAGATGGAATTTGGATTTCCAAAGGGAGAACGGCTTCACATCCGTACACCAATGAATACGGGGTTGCGCCGGTTGGTGTACGCACCGTGGTACGATAGGCCCATAGAGCTGCGCTGAGCTTATCATCCCAATCTCGCTTGTTATTTTTCACAAGCTTTGACAAGAGCTTTATGATAGTCTTGTTGAAGGCTTCAGCTAATCCATTTGCTGTGGGATTATAAGCCGTTGACGAGATGTCCTGAATTTTGAATTTTTCGTAGAACCTTATGAAGGCGGTGCTGACAAATTAAGGACCGTTGTCATGTATGATTCGTCTTGGAACACTATGCCTGTAGATGATATGGTGCTTGATGAATGCAATGACGTTGCTCATTTTAACTTCTCTGAGTGGAACTGCTTCAACCCATTTGGAGAAGTAATCGGTGATCGCCAGGATGAACCAGTCGCCTTTGACTGATGGGGGGTTTATAGGACCAACAATGTCCATTCCCCAAGTCTCGAATGGTCATGACGTAACCGAAGGATGCAGATGCTCCGGAGGTTGGTGCATATAATTCGCGTGTACTTGACACGCGTGACACTTTCGGGCATATGTGATTGCATCACTCATCATGAAAGGCCAAAAATATCCCATTCTTCTGATGCGGTCATAAAGCTTGGGACCAGGTTGGTGTGCGCCACATTCTCCTTCATGTGCCTCTCTAAGCACTTCTTCAGCTTCTTTGGTTGATAAGCAACGTGCTAGCAGCCCATCGTACCCCCTGCGGTATAGCGTTCGATTCTTCGTATTATAGTAGAATCTTGGGGAAACGCCAATCTCGGGGTTCGAATTCAGCCTGAGTTGTGTGCACCTCCTGAACCTCTTCTTCCCTGCCATTTTCATCATAAAGCGGCACTAAGAGTTGGTGAGTTCTTACCGTAACAAACTGCTCTATTCCGGGAGGCTGTGCCAGAGATACAGCTAAAGCTGCTAACGCATCTACGTAGGTGTTCTGTAACCGCGGAACGTGCTCGATGAAGAATCCTTCAAACGATTCCGCTAGTTCCACCGCCATCTTGTGATAGGGGATTAAATCCTGACTTCGGACTTCGTACTCCCCTTGGACCTATTTAACTATCAGTTGAGAATCACCGAAAGCTTCGAGATACTCAACCCCCAGCTCCTTGGCGAAATTGAGCCCTATAATCAGTGCATTATACTCTGCTACATTATTCGAGCACGGCTCAGTTAATGAGTAGGCTCGAGGCATCACATGGTTTCCTGGGGAAACTAAGACAACCCCAACTCTGGAGGAGACCTTAGAACATCCAGGAGTACCTGTGACAAGAGCCGCTCGGGAAGCACCATCGAAGTACAAACGCCACACTTGTTGGTGCGAAGTTGCGTTGACTTCGTGGGTTTCATCAGGTAGGTCGTCATATATCTCGACGGTGTCCGTAGTTGGATTAGATGCCAGGAGATCGCAGATGGCCTGCCCTTTTACTGACTTCTGCTGTTTGAAGTGCAGATCGTATTGGGACAAGAGTAAAGCCCATTTTGCTAACCACCAACTCATGGAAGCTGGTTGAGTCATGAACACCCGGACTGGGTTAACTTTGGAGATGACATAGATGGTCTGCCCAACCAAGTAATGCCGCATCTTCTGGATGGCGAACACTAAGGCGAGGCATTCTCTCTCAATCATGGGATATCGAGATTCCGCGCCCACCATGGTTCGGCTTAAATAATATACTGCTTGCTCATGACCGTTATCGTTATCTTGTGCAAGCAATGCACTTAATGAGTGGCTCGTCACCTTGACATAAATCAAGAACGGTTTGCCCGATTTTGGTGCAACGAGTACGGGAGGTTTCGAGAGATATTTTTTAATACTCTCGAATGCCTTTTGACAAGCGTCATCCCATACGAATGACACGCCCTTCTTTGTGAGCCTGGAGAACGGTTGGCATTTCCCCGAAAGGT
Organism: Asparagus kiusianus; assembly: GCA_022839385.1. NCBI lineage: Eukaryota > Viridiplantae > Streptophyta > Magnoliopsida > Asparagales > Asparagaceae > Asparagus > Asparagus kiusianus. The sequence goes on along the minus strand of BQKN01054936.1, from coordinate 7,918 downwards.
TCGAGATAAACCGACGGATATAAGCCAATCGCCCTTGTAGTCCTCTGAGCTCTTTGAGGTTTCTTGGAGGTTGTAATTCATTGATCGCCTTCACTTTATCCGAATCAATGTGAATACCTTTGGTGGTGACGACGAATCCCAGGAATTTGCCACTGGACATTCCGAGGAAAGACTTGGTAGGGTTTATCTTCAACTGATGGGCCCGCATCAAGTCGAACATGGTCTTCAAGTCTTTGATGTGATCTTTCTTATCGCGACTTTTCACGACCAGATCATCCACGTAGCACTCGACCGTCTTTCGGAGATGCTCCTGGAAAATCTTCGACATAGCTCGTTGATATGTAGCACCTGCATTCTTCAAGCCGAAGGGCATGACTGTGTAGCAGAATACGCCGAGAGGCGTTCTAAATGCAGTATGCTTTTCATCATCTGGATGCATCTTTATCTGGTTGTAACCAGAGAAACCATCCATGAAAGACATCCTCTCGAACCCGCACGTGTTGTCGATGATAACATCTGTGATGGAGAGAGGAAAGTCATCTTTTGGGCAAGCAGCATTGAGGTCCCTGAAGTCGATGCATATCCGGATCTTCCCGTTCTTCTTCAGGACCGGGACAATATTGGCAAGCCATTCCGGATCTTGCTCCTCTCGGATGAATCCCGAATTGACAAGCTTTTTGACTTCAGCTTCGATCGGTTCCATCATTTGTGGACGAAACCGTCGTTGTTGTTGTTTGACTGGTTTGACATCCGGCTTAATGTTGAGACGATGCACTGCTACGTTTAGATCGAGACCTGGCATGTCTTCATAATTCTAGGTGAACACGTCGATGTACTCCCGGATAAGAGAAATCAACTCCTCCTTCTCCTCAGGTAGGAGGCTGTCGCTAATGAATATCGGCTTCGTATTTTCCTCGGTTCCCATATTCACTTGGACTACTTGATCTTTGGTAGGAGGTTCTCTTTGTTCGAACCTATCACCGTATTGCATGTTCAAGTGATGAACCCACGGATCTTCCCATGTTGGCATCTGATCATCCTCTTCTATTGTCGCTGGATCAACCGTAACCATGTTCGACATTAGCTTTTTGAACATTTCACCAAGACTAGCGTCGGAATCCCAAGACGAAGAGTCAGAAGAATATCCGTTTCTAGCTTTGTTGGCAATTTCATCAATGACTTGCCAATAACATTCTTCATCTGAGGAGACATAGCCTAAGCCTCGTTTGTGGCGATAATAATCGTCGAGCTTCCCTTTTGGTACATAGGCCATTCGAGGTGGAACTCGCGGGCCTCGACCAAAGAAAAGACCTTCTCCGATCTTGAAGTCATATCCCTGCTTTTCCATCATATTGCGTGCTTTCGTATCGTACCTGAACAGATGTGGGGCAGGTTTATCATCGTCGTCTTCCTCTTCCATGAAGTGGTCGGGTATCGGAGACTTTCTTCCTTTGCCGTAGACGACCTCCTTTCCACCCCCTATCCCTACGGGGATGACAAGCGTCGTTTCGCAAGGGTCGTGTACCTGCTTTTTCATCATGCAAAATAACTGAAGAGGCATATACAAATCAGGGTTATCATAAAGCTCGTTAGTGACATCATCAAGACACATCGAGTACTCTAAATCATCGTTTATTGATAGTTCCTCGGCAAGTTGCCAATTACAACTATTTTCCGATGATTCATCATCGTCAAGATTGATTACAACGGGTACAATGTCATTTAAAACAAAACCGCCGTCATAATCAAACCCTGGTTCGGTATCAGCTTCATCACCGCTGTCCGTTCCTTAGGCCGATGGTTCAGTATCGGATTCAGCGCCGTATAAAAGGGAATCGGTAAAATAATTCTCCAATCCCTTAAACGGTTGCTTATCCGCGACCACCGTCTTGACTTCATTGTTTGTGTCTACATATTTAAGGCACTGATGTAGAGTTGACGGGACTATAAGGTTACCGTGGATCCAAGGTCGACCCAACAGTAAGTTATAGGAAGTTTCCGCGTCAATCACATAACAAGTGACTTCCGACCTCAAATCCCCAATCTGGCACTTGATTCGGATCTTCCCCAAGGGCCTAGACCCGCTGGTGTTGAATCCATAAATCGCCGTGCCAGTGGAAGCTAATTTGCTAGTCGGGATTCCGAGATGATGCATCAATCGGAATGGCATGATGCTAACAGCGGAACCCGGATCAACTTGGATCCGGTTGACAACGCTGGAGCCAATGTGACCAGTGAAGTACAAAGGTCGATCATGCCTCGAATTCTTCGTCTGCATGTCTTCTTTGGTGAAAGAGATGCAGGGAAAATGATTCGCCACAAGATTGCAGTGTTGAACTGAAGACTCCGGCTCTTCAGGAGATGGTTTGATTCGAGTCAAGAAGGCTTCCGAATCACTCAAGGCTTTTTGTAGTACTTTCCTTGTGTCCTTCGAAAGGCGCAACAACTCGTATAGGGTTATCCTAGCCGGGATGTTGGCCAATTGCGCCATGATGTCGAAATGGGGCGGAGAGCTTGTACTTCCTGGTTTGTCCCTTCCAATCGGATGATTGAATCGAGACTGTCTCGGGTTTTGGACTTCTTGGTGTACAGGCTCCTTCCCTTTCTCCTTCTGCTGAACTTTCTCTGCAGCTGTAGGTGTTGGGGGAATTGCTGCAATCCCCAGTTCTGCCAGCGTCTTGGAAGGAGGGGTTCTGGTGCCCAATAGCTCGGAAGCCTCCGGGTACTTGTAGTGATATTCGTTCCCGCTTCGGGTTGCGAAGGCCTCCTGTTCGTCTTCAGAAAGCGGGAAGGTCGGAATTCTGTCGTCATCCACCCCTGGTATAGCAGAAGCTCCGCAACAGGATTTCCCCTTTCTCTTTGACTTCTTCTTTTTGGAAGAGGTCCCGGTCCATTGTTCATCTGTGATCAAGTCCGGATGAACCCACAGAATCTCACCGTTCGGGGCCGTGTGTGGCACGAGCCCTTTCTGGCGCTGTTGGTGCGGATCATCATTCACCGTCTTCACCGCCGCATTGATCACCGGGTCGTGTTGGAACCAACTCGAGGGAACAGACCCAAAGCTAATGAATACGGCGTTTGCACCCACCTTCTTCTCTTTGGGTTGCTTCATAGTGTTGACCCCAACATCGATTAGGGCCTGAATTTTATCTTTGAGAGCGTAGCATACCTTGGTAGGATGGTGCACCGCTCGATGGAATGCGCAGTACTTTGGATCATTGACTCTCTTGGCGTCTTCTTGATCCTGAATCGGAGGTAACTTGATCTTGTAGTTCTCGATGAGGTATTTGAAAATACCGGGAACTTCATCCTCCTTGAATGAATAGACCTTGGGGAACCTCGGCTCCGCGGCCTTTTGCTTCTGGGGCTGTTGTTGCCACCTCGATTGTTGAGGCGCCCTTTGTTGCTGCTGTTGCGGCTGTTGTGGCTGTTGCGGCTGTGCTTGCACCTCAAATATTTGGTTTGCATCCACAGCATTCGCATGTGCCTTTCCTTTGCCCTTGGGGACAAAGTTTTGCGGGGGAGCACTACCTGTGATTTGCCCTCTTTCGGCCTTCTTCCTTTTGAGGAATCGTTCGGCACGCTCTCCTCGCACCTTCAGGTCCTTCCAGGCCTTTGGCGGCACCATTCCTATAGCTTCAAGAATGTCGAGCGTCAGGTTGTTGTGGCAAGTTTCGAGGATGAAATCTTCGCTGACTGGATCCCTGCAATTCATCGCTTTGTTTCGGAATCTCTTCACGAAGTTTTCGACCGTCTCGCCGTTCTTCTGCTTTTCGTCAAACAGCGTGCCGATCGAAATTTCGGTGTCATCATCGAAGAAATTCGTTAAGAACACATCCTCCATGTCGTCCTAGCTGCTGATGCTCCCGGGCTTGAGACGGCGATACCAATCGAAAGCAGCTCCGCGAAGAGTGCCGACGAATGACCGCACCATGAGGGGCTCATTTCCGGAAATGATTCCTAAATGAGACTTGAAATAGATTAAGTGTTGGGTAGGGGAACCCTTCCCATCAAACGGCGTAAAGTTAATCAGATTAAACTTTGCCGGATATGGGATCGATTCCCACTCCCTTGGGTAGGGGCAAGGTATACCGGACCTTTTTAGGAGAGGCGTTGACGCCGTCTTTGGCGAGCCCTCTTTGATGGAGCTGGAGTTGCATCATCAATCGCCTTTGTGGTGGGAAGGAGAGCCGGATCTACAGCCTTAACCACGCTGAATGACGCGGGGACGTTGCGTGGTACGGGCGTAGTGGCAGCGACGGCGGGATCTTGGATCTTAGAGCTGGAGATCCCGCGAGCCCTTTTGGGAGATGGGTTCTTCCCACGCCTGCTTGGAGAGGCGGATCTGGAGGAGGAGGAAGAGAGGTACTCTTCGAACTTCTGCTGATCGAACTCGTATTCGATCTCTTCATTCACCCGGATCTTGAATGCCGGTTGCGTCACGACGATCTCGGCGGCGAGATCGGCGTCTCCCACTGTGGTCGCCAGCTTGTTTTCGGGAAAAGTTGCTGTTTCATTGCTTTGAGATCTGTTACAACTTCAGACGTTACAACAAATTCAAATGAAAAGTTGATCTTTTTATAAGATCTACTTGTGTAACGAAACAAGGATTACAACTTTATTGAAAATAAACACGAGATCCCATTTTGGTGCGGTCTCGCTTGCGTGGGTCTTTAGCCTGTGATGGGGATGTTGATATCCGTGGACCACCGGTCGATCAGATCCTTTCCGGAAGAATCCGGTAGAGTTTCGTCTATCCGCGAAGGGATATAGAAACAGAACTTCGTCGATCCGCGTGAGATCTAGAAGTTTTAAAGCGTATATCTCGGCTAAAACGAGACACTAGCTCTTCTTAGTGTCACCGCCAAGGAGCAACACTAAGGAAAAGAAAAGGGGTGAATGAAGGGTTGATGAAGAACTCTCACTCCTCGTTCCGGCAGGGCTTCGCCGCTCTCTAAAACTCCAACTCCTCGCTCCGGCAGGGCTTCGCCGCTTCAAAATTCAGATCTTGCTCTAAGCAATAGCCAAAATCAGAGCAAAATCAGGAGCCCCTTGAAATGGAGGCCCTAGGGGCCTATTTATAGGAAACCAAGGAGGGGGGGACGAATGGATAAGGACCCCCTTGGGGTGTCTTGGTTTTGCCAAGACACCCCTCGGGTGTTTCGACCTCGCCGAGGTACCCCGGGTGTCCTGGTTCAGTCCGAGATCGTCCGTCGTTGTCCCGCCGTTGACTTTTCGTCCCAACTCGGATTTGCGTGATTCCGGATGCGTTGAAATTCTGATGAAGAGCTCTGTCGATCCCGTTGGTTGGATTATCAGTGGGACAAATGGGATCTGAAGTGCGTTGCTCCTTTTGCAGCGGTCGCGGGGTTCCCGGTCAATCGGTATCCCCGTTATTCCGAAACTCTGTCGGCTTACGTAGCTCATCGATTCACTTCAGGCGCTCACCGACGTCAATGGAACTCTTGTGAACCGGGTAGTGACGTTCATCATTGCTCATTAACACTGAGCTGTTTGCGGGGACTTATCGGTAATTTTTGATGCCTACAAACCATTTTATATCTTCTTCGTCACTATTAGAATGGCTCCCAAGAACAGATTGGCCTCTAAATCGAAGATCGCCCAGCTCAGGTTACTCCTTTGACTAAAACCTCCGGGGATGTTCAAGCCGCCGCCCCCATCGTCTCTGACTTCCTCAATTAACGGTAAGTCTGGGCAGTCGAAAGTTATTTTAACATATTCATTGTCCTCAATCTTGGACTGGTGCTTTGTATTCCATCATTAAAATACAGAGATAATCCTTAGTGTTTATCAAATTTAAAAAACGCATGGTCAGCTCCATCGTTCATGAAATTTCAACATAGGTTCAGACCCTGCGTTTTAAATTTTGAATGCGGGTTGAGACCCTACGTTTAGGAATCTGGACGCTGGTCTGAACCTTACGTTTAAAATTTTGGACGCAAGTTGAGACCCTACGTTTAAAATTTCAAATGCGGGTTGAGACCCTACGTTTAGGAATCTGGACGCGGGTCTGGACCTTGCAAAAATTTTGGATGCAGGTTGAGACCCTGCCTTTATAATTTTAAATGCGGGTTGAGACCCTGCGTTTAGGAATTTGGACGCGGGTCTGGACCTTACAAAAATTTTGGATACGGGTTGAGACCCTGCGTTTAAAATTTTGGACGTAGATCCAGAACTTGCCTTCTTGAGTTAGACTCCTTAGTTTAACTGACTAACTTTTCCATTCGCAGTGTGCTACTCCAACGAGCCTCTTTCTTTCAACCTTTACTTCGGTCATGTGGAAGGTGCAGAGAAAAATACAATCTTCAGTTTTCATTTTGAGTACCCAGCTTTCCAGGACACCAACAAGGAGCGGGCGAAACTCATTACTCAAGCTTTCCCCGAGACTCTCAGGTCCTTAGTTATGGATGCTAAATTTGAAACCGCCGAGCGTGAGATTTTAAAGAAACCATCCTTCCTCTTCGGGGATTCTGTTAAAATAGACCCCAAGCAGATGTCGGAAGGAAACTACAAATGGCTGAGGGCTGTCAACAATCGTCGTCTTTTCCTTTCCAACTTAGAGCGAATGTGGCCGATTTCTTATTATCAGTGCGCTTCTATCCCACGGTCAATGAATTAGGAACTTGTTTAGGACCAGGAAGGTGTTGCTACGGGGCATATTACTCCTCGGGACACTCACCCGGCTGGTTTTAATCATTTTGTGGCCTTGAAGCCAGGTTTATTCAAGAAGGAACATCCCGTCGGCGAACCCGCTAAGCTGGCGGAGGTCTTCATTAGAAAATTTATCTCTGTCAAAGGAGAGTTCTCTGCTCAAGATTTGAGGGCTCCAACATGGGTACATTCGAGTGAGACAGATTGGTGGGCTCGGATGATAAACTTTGTCTTGGAGGAGCTAGAAGAACCCTTGAGAATTTTAGAATTGAGAACTCCAATAATAGCCACTCGATATGGGATTTCTCCAAATTATAGCGGACTTTTTGCTATGCTAGAATTTTACAATCCTCACACTGGTACCTTTTTCACTCCTGCTGGTGAATTAGGCTTCGCTCTTCATGAGATGTATATTGAGAAAGCTGTGAAAAGGTGTCGTCTGTAGGGCTTTTATGTGTCTTTCATCTAATTTTATTCGCTTATCAATTAAATCTCGAAAATAACACAAATTGGCCGGAATTCTCAAGTGTGTTATCTTAGCCCTACAAGAAAATTATAATTCAGAAAGAGTTAAAAATTAAATATATTTGGGCAAATTAAGACGCATATTAACAAGTTTATTAACACAAACATTATACATCATGGCTTACAACAAAATTATAATTCAGAAAGAGTTAAAAATTAAATATATCATGGCAAATTACTTACGAAGTTGGAGGATTATTGCATTTAGAAGAGGTAGGCTTTGATTTTGAAGAATTCAAAGACGTCGACTCTTTCAATTTGTTCGAAGCCATGAGGGCAGACGTCGAGGGCTTGGTCGAGATCCGGAGGCGGCGATGAACCTGAGGGCTGAGCTCGAATGCCGTCGGAGGCGTGGCTGATGACATGATCTGAGCTCGATGGCGAGGAGGAGTAGACGGCGATGACCCGGCGGCGACGCTCAGCGGCGGCGATCTCGGAAGCTGGAGAGGAGGAGGGGAGGTGATGGCTAGGATCTGAGGACGGCGGCGACGCTGAACGGGGACGTCGAGGGCTTGGCCGAGCTTGGGCGGCGGCGATTTCGGGCGGTGATGAGGGGGAGGCGGGAGGTGATCTGCGCAGGAGAGATGAGGGAAGGGTAGGGATTTTGGGGGGAAAGGATTTTCAGCGAAGGGCTCAGATCTCTTTATTGGGTTTATAATAAACCGCCCAGATCCCGCATCCTCAGAGCCAGCCTACGGAGTCACCGCAGATTCACTTTTTC
>BQKN01054934.1:0-41700 GCA_022839385.1 Asparagus kiusianus | reverse complement strand
GGTGTTCGAAAGAATCTCCAAGCCAAGGCGTGTTCGACGAAGAAGAACGGTGATTAAAGACGAAGAAATTCCAAGGGTCACCGCCAATATGACCAGCAAGGGGACATCGGCACAGGACGATCCCGAGTCGATTCCAGAGCTATCTCAACGTGTAACTCGCCTACAGTCCGGAGCCATCATTCGAGCAACGTATGGAAGGGTTCGAACAAGATTACCTTCAGGAGATGAGGAATCCGATGCTGGCTCGGCAGTCGCATCCGACAATACCGTATCCAACGGAGGACATCCTCATGAATTGCTTATGATCAACACCGAGCAAATAACCAAAATCATTGAGGATGCTCTAGCCAAGCAAAAAGAAACATTCAAAATCGAGATGGAAATGGCTATGCAAGTTGCCTCCGATTCTGGATCAAGTTGCCTCCGATTCAGGATCAAGAAGACGCCAAGAGAGTCAATGATCCAAAGTACTGCGCCTTTCACCGAGCGGTGCACCATCCTACCAAGGTATGCTACGCTCTTAAAGATAAGATTCAAGCCCTAATCGATGTTGGGGTTATCACTATGAAGCAACCCAAGGAGAAGAATGTGGGTGCGAATACAGTATCCATCAGCTTCGGGTCTGTTCCTTCGAGCTGGTTCCAACATGAGCCAGTGATCAATGTAGCAGTGAGGATGGTGAATGATGATCCTCACAAACGGCGCCAGAAAGGGCTCGTGCCACACACGGCCCCGAACGGCGAGATTCTGTGGGTTCATCCGGACTTGATCACAGATGAACAATGGACTACCACCTCTTTCAAGAAAAAGTCGAAAAGAAAGGGTAAATCCTGTTGCGGAGCTTCTGCTATACCAGGGGTGGATGACGACAGAATTCCGACCTTCCCGCTTTCTGAAGACGAACAGGAGACCTTCACAACCCGAAGCGGGAACGAATATCACTATAAGTACCCGGATGCTTCCGAGTTATTGGGCACCAAAACCCCACCTTCCAAGACGCTGGCAGAACTGGGGATTGTAGCAACTCCCCCAACGCCAGTAGCTACGGAGAAAGTCCCGCAAAAGGAGAAAGGGAAAGAGCCTGTACGACAAGAAGCTCAAAACCCGAGACAGTCTCGATTCAATCATCCGATTGGGAGAGACAAACCGGGAAATGCAAGCTCTCCACCCCATTTCGATATCATGGCGCAGTTGGCTAACATCCCGGCTCGGATAACCCTATACGAGTTGCTGCGTCTGTCAAAAGATACAAGGAAAGCATTACAGGAGGCCTTGAGCGATTCTGAAGCCTTCCTGACTCGGATCAAACCATCTCCTGAGGAACCGGAGTCGTCAGTTCAGCACTGCAATCTCGCAGTGCATCATTTTCCCTGCATCTCATTCACCAAAGAAGACATGCAGACGAAGAACTCAAAGCATGATAGGCCCTTGTATTTCACCGGGCACATTGGCTCCAGCATGGTCAACCGGATCCAAGTCGATCCGGGTTCCGCTGTTAGCATCATGCCATTCCGATTGATGCATCATCTCGGGATCCCGACTAGCAAATTAGCCTCCACTGGCACGACGATTTATGGATTCAACACCAGCGGGTCCAGACCCCTGGGGAAGATCCGAATCAAGTGCCAGATCGGGGATTTGAAGTCGGAAGTTACTTGCTATGTGATTGACGCGGAAACATCCTATAACTTACTGTTGGGTCGACCTTGGATCCACGGTAACCTTATAGTCCCGTCAACTCTGCATCAATGCCTCAAATATGTAGGCACAAATAACGAAGTTAAGACGGTGGTCGCGGATAAGCAACTGTTTAAGGGATTGGAGAACTATTTCACCAATTCCCTTTTATACAGTGCTGAATCCGATACTGAACCATCGGCCCAGGGGACGGACAGCGGTGATGAAGCTGATACCGAAGCCGGGCTTGATTACGATGGTGGTTTTGTTCTTAATGACATTATACCCATTGTAATCAATCTTGACGATGATAAATCATCGGAGAATAGTTGTAATTAGCAACTTGCCGAAGAACTATCAATAAACGATGATTTAGAGTACTCGATGTGTCTCGATAATGTCACTAAGGAACTCTATGATAACCCTGATTTGTATATGCCTCTTCAGTCATTTTGCATAAAGCAGGTACACGACCCTTGCGGAACGACGCTTGTCATCCCCGCAGGGATTGAGGGTGGAAAGGAGGTCATCTACGGCAAAGGAAGAAAATCTCCGATACCCGACCACTTCTTGGAAGAGGAAGACGATGACGATAAACCTGCTCCACATCTATTCAGATATGATGCGAAAGCACGCAATATGATGGAAAAGCAGGGATATGACTTTAAACTCGGAGAGGGTCTTTTCTTTGGTCGAGGCCCGCGAGTTCCACCTCGAATGGCCTATGTACCAAAAGGAAAACCCGATGATTATTATCGCCACAAAAGAGGCTTAGGCTACGTCTCCTCATCCGACGACGAGTGTTGCTGGCAAATCATCGACCAAATTGCTAACAAGGCTAGAAAAGGATACTCTTCCGACTCTTCGTCTTGGGATTCCGACGCTAGTCTTGGTGAAATGTTCAAAAAGCTAATGTCGAACATGGTTACGGTTGATCCAGCGACAATAGAAGAGGATGATCAGATGCCGACCTGGGAAGATCCGTGGGTTCATCACTTAAACATACAGTACGGTGATAGGTTCGAGCAAAGAGAACCTCCTACCGAAGACCAAGTCGTCCAAGTGAATATGGGAAGCGAGGAAAATCCAAAGCCGATATTCATTAGCGACAGCCTCTTACCCGGGGAGAAAGAAGAGTTAATCTCTCTTATCAGAGAATACATCGATGTGTTCGCCTGGAATTATGAAGACATGCCAGGGCTCGATCCAAATGTAGCAATGCATCGTCTCAACATTAAGCCAGATGTCAAACCAGTCAAATAACAACAAAGACGGTTTCGTCCGCAAATGATGGAGGCGATCGAAGCTGAGGTTAAAAAGCTCGTCGATTCGGGATTCATCCGAGAAGAGCAACATCCAGAATGGCTTGCCAATATTGTCCCGGTCCTTAAGAAGAACGGGAAGATCAGGATATGCATCGACTTCAGGGACCTCAATGCTGCTTGCCCAAAAGATGATTTTCCTCTTCCCATCACGGATGTTATCATCGACAACACGTGCGGGTTCGAAAGAATGTCTTTCATGGATGGTTTCTCTGGTTACAACCAGATAAAGATGCATCCAGATGATGAAAAGCACACCGCGTTCCGAACACCCCTTGGCGTTTTCTGCTACACAGTTATGCCATTCGGCTTGAAGAATGCAGGTGCTACATATCAGCGGGCTATGTCGAAGATCTTTCAGGAGCATCTCCGAAAGACTGTCAAATGCTACGTGCATGATCTGGTCATGAAAAGTCGTGATAAGAAAGATCACATTAAGGACTTGAAGACCATGTTCGACTTGATGCAAGCTCATCAATTGAAGATGAATCCCACCAAGTCTTTCCTCGGAATGTCCAGTGGTAAATTCCTGGGATTCGTCTTCACCACCAAAGGTATTCACATCGATCCTGACAAAGTGAAGGCGATTAATGAATTACAACCGCCAAGAAACCTCAAAGAGCTCAGAGGACTACAGGGGCGATTGGCTTATATCCGTCGGTTTATCTCGAACCTTTCGGGAAAATGTCAACCGTTCTCCAGGCTCACAAAGAAGGGCGTATCATTCGTATGGGACGATGCTTGTCAAAAAGCGTTTGAGAGTATTAAAGAATATCTCTCAAAACCTCCCGTACTCGTTGCACCAAAATCGGGCAAACCGTTCTTGATTTATGTCAAGGCGACGAGCCACTCATTAAGTGCATTGCTTGCACAAGATGACGATAACGGTCACGAGCAAGCAGTATATTATTTAAGCCGAACTATGGTGGGCGCGGAATCTCGATATCCCATGATTGAGAGAGAATGCCTCGCTCTAGTGTTCGCCATCCAGAAGATGCGGCATTACTTGGTTGGACAGACCATCTATGTCATCTCCAAAGTTAACCCAGTCCGAGTGTTCATGACTCAACCAGCTTCCATGAATTGGCGGTTACAAAATAGGCTTTACTCTTGTCCCAATACGATCTACACTTCAAACAGCAGAAGTCAGTAAAAGGGCAGGCCATCTGTGATCTCCTGGCGGCTAATCCAACTACGGATACCGCCGAGATATATGACGACCTACCTGATGAAACCCACGAAGTCAACGCAACTTCGCACCAACAAGTGTGGCGTTTGTACTTCGATGGCGCTTCCCGAGCGGCTCTTGTCACAGGTACTCCCGGATGTTCTAAGGTCTCCTCCGGAGTTGGAGTTGTCTTAGTTTCCCCAGGAAAACATGTGATGCCTCGAGCCTACTCATTAACCGAGCCATGCTCGAATAATGTAGCAGAGTATAACACACTGATTATAGGGCTCAATTTCGCTAAAGAGCTGGGGGTTGAGTATCTCGAAGCTTTCGGCGATTCTCAATTAATAGTCAAACAAGTCCAAGGGGAGTACGAAGTCCGAAGTCAGGATTTAATCCCATATCACAGGATGGCGGTGGAACTAGCGGAATCGTTTGAAGGATTCTTCATCGAGCACGTTCCGCGGTTACAGAACACCAACGCAGATGCGTTAGCGGTTTTAGCTGTATCTCTGGCACAGCCTCCCGAAACAGAGCAGTTTGTTACGGTAAGAACTCACCAACTCTTAGTGCCGCTTTACGATGAAGATGGCAGGGAAGAAGAGGTCCAGGAGGTGCACACAACTCAGGCTGAATTCGAAGCCCGGGATTGGCGTTTCCCCATCATCGACTACGTCTTGCATGGAATCTTGCCAGACGATGTGAAGGAGAGAGAGTCAATCAGACGAAGTGCTCCAAGATTCTACTATAATACGGAGAATCGAATGCTATATCGCAGGGGGTACGATGGGCTGCTAGCACGTTGCTTATCGACCAAAGAAGCTGAAGAAGTGCTTAGAGAGGCGCATGAATGAGAGTGTGGCGCACACCAACCTGGTCCCAAGCTTTATGACCGCATCAGAAGAATGGGATATTTTTGGCCTTTCATGATGAGCGATGCAATCATATACGCCCGAAAGTGTCACGCATGTCAAGTACACGCGAATTATATGCACCAACCTCTGGAACATCTGCATCCTTCGGTTACGTCATGGCCGTTCGAGACTTGGGGAATGGACATTGTTGGTCCTATAAATCCCCCTTCGGTCAAAGGTGACCGGTTCATCCTGGCAATTACCGATTACTTCTGCAAATGGGCTGAAGCAGTTCCACTCAGAGAAGTTAAAACGAGTAACGTCATTGCATTCATCAAGCACCATATCATTTACAGGCATGGTGTTCCAAGACGAATCATACATGACAACGGTCCTCAATTTGTCAGCAACGGCTTCATAAGGTTCTGCGAAAAGTTCAAAATTCAGGACATCTCATCAACGGCTTACAATCCCACAGCAAATGGATTAGCTGAAGCCTTCAACAAGACTATCATAAAGCTCTTGTCAAAACTGGGGAAGAATAACAAATGGGATTGGGATGACAAGCTCGGCGCGGCTCTATGGGCCTATCGCACCACGGTGCGTACACCGACTGGCGCAACCCCATATTCGTTGGTGTACGGTTGTGAAGCCGTCCTCCCTTTGGAAATTCAAATTCCATCTCTTCGGATCGCCCTTGCAACTCAGATGACGACCGAAGAACAGCATCAGAAGTGCCTCGAAGAACTCGAGATGCTCGATGAAAAGCGCCTGGAAGCTCAACAGCATATTGAGTTTTACCAAGCCAGAATTTCTCGAGCCTTCGACAAAAAGGTTCGACAAAGGAGTTTTAAGGAAGGGGATTTGGTCTTGACTGAAAGACGTCCTATGATCCTTAACTCCAAGAAGAAAAGCAAGTTTGAACCCAAATGGGAAGGATCGTTCGTAGTAGAAACAGTTTACTCGAACGGCGCATATCGCCTAGTCACCAAAGATGGTGACCGGCTCATGATGCCAATAAAAGGCAAATTCCTGAAAAGATACTATCATTAGTATCTTCAGAAAGTTTTGATGTACCGGGAAGTTCCCGGAAGAATGCCGCATTGGGGTATTCTTAGGGATAACCCGGTCGCTGTAAGAGAGATGAACAAGAAATCCACATTCGAATTCCGAATGTTCTTGTTTGTCGGACTCTAACTCTCATGAGTTACCTTTTGTGAGATGAGATCTGATCATTCGATGGATTAATCTTCCCTCACCAAGCTATTCGCTGATCAAATCAATTGACAGCGGATCCACCAAAATTCCTACCTGCCAGTCATTGGCAATTCTCAGACTCGACATGTTAGGTACTAATCACTTAACATTGAAGTCTCCCTTTTGAGTGATAATACGAGTTGGCGTTCCCATTGCCGCCCGTACGCCACTCTCTTTGCTTTCAGGTCAGACCTATAAAAGTTAGGACCAAAGCCAAATTCCCCTCTCGATTCCTCCAATGAACGAGAGGTCCACAAATCGAGCGATCAAACCTTCTTACGGTTATGATCGTTCTCAAACTTTCCACTTGGTCAAACCTTCCTACAGTTAGGGCCACAACCAAAATCCCCTCTCGATTCCTCCCAGGAACGAGAGGTCCACTTTCAATCCGGACAACCAAACCTATAAAAGTTAGGGTTGTTCCTCTACTCTCACTTAGTCAAGCTTACCCTAGCCAAGACTGAGACCGAGTCACCACTTTTCGATGAACGAAAAGTTGCTTTTGCTCCTTTTTCCACCAAACCTATAAAAGTTAGGGTAGAAATCAGGCTTCTTCGGATTCAAGTGACCAAACCTATAAAAGGTACGGTCGTTTGAACCTTTCGATTCTCGGTGTGGAGATCCCACTCCTAGTTTCATCCTTCGGATCTTGGAGGTGGAGATCCTACCTCGAGTTTCCTTTCCTGCTGAAGATAGAATATAAAATTCTTCCTCTTCAGATTCAAATGACCAAACCTATAAAAGGTACGGTCGTTTGAACCTTTTGATTCTCGGTGTGGAGTTCCCACTCCTAGTTTCATCCTTCGGATCCTGGAGGTGGAGATCCCACCTCGAGTTTCCTTTCCTGCTGAAGATAGAATATAAAATTCTTCCTCTTCAGATTCAGATGACCAATCCTATAAAAGTTAGGGTCATTTGAGCCTTTCGGATTCTGGGGGTGGGGATCCCACCTCGAGTCTCCTTTCCAGCTGGAGATAGAATATAAAATTCTTCCTCTCCAGTGCTGTGAGATAGAATATAAAATTCTTCCTCTCTCAGTTTGTCTTTCAAAAGACACAATCCCAAACTTCCATTCCGCGCACTTTGTGCACGGGGCGGTACGGGATACCCTTCGTCATCACAACACAAAGTCTAAGAAAGTTCACTCTCTTAGCACAACGTTACATGCAGAACGGATCTAGACAATTCGCATGCTAGCCCGATTCAAACGGTAATCGGTAAAGGCACATCAAACCCGTTGAAGGCTGGGGGTTTGCCAAAAACCCTAAAGTCTATACCTAACACGTATAGCCGGTTTAGTCTTTTACCGATTAAAGAAGACACCAGGGTCTAAACCTGAGGAATTTTATCCCGAATCCTAAGAAGGGATAAGTCATCGCCTAATACGCGGTGCGGGGTGCCCTTTTCCCTATAAGAAACGGTGAAGTCTATGTGTTCAAAGTCATAGCGTTGAGGGCTGGGGGTGTAGCAAAAATCCTGTGAAAGAAGCAAATGCGGAGTCTCTAGTAATAGATCAAGCCAAAAGCATACAACAACAAGTTCGTTAGCCCGAAGGCAACTGACGGCTAAGAACATGGGACTCTAAACTAGAGAGCCGGTCCATGTAGCCCTGCTCAAGTTCTGCCTGCAGGCTAGTTCAGACAGAGTCTTCGGAACTGCTTAAGACCTCCGCGGCTTCACTTTGCAGCTTCATCAATCCCTCCTGTGTCGATCCTAGCTTATCGAGCGTCCATTCACGAGAACGCTCTAATCCAGCCAGGTCCTCGGCGATAATAGTAGCAGACTCTTCGGCGCGCCCCAAGGCCTCCTTCAGCCTAGCTATCTCTTCACGGGTGGAATCCAGGGAGCTGAGTAACTCGGCTCTGCTGGCGTCCTTCTTCGCCAAGGTAGCCATCAGCTGCGCAACAGAATGCTCACGTGATCGAAGCTCGCTGCCGATGGAAGATCTCAGGTCATGCCATTGCGTTAGCCTATCC
Organism: Asparagus kiusianus; assembly: GCA_022839385.1. NCBI lineage: Eukaryota > Viridiplantae > Streptophyta > Magnoliopsida > Asparagales > Asparagaceae > Asparagus > Asparagus kiusianus. The sequence continues at coordinate 33,446 of BQKN01054934.1, read as the reverse complement.
TCCATCTGAGAGGATACAAAAGAGGAAGCTCCACCAGCCTTCAACTCCCTCAGCTCTCGGATCTCTGACTCCAGAACAGCGAATTCGGCAGTGAAAGAATCGGCCAACTCCGGGTGTCCTTCTTCCCTCATCATCATCATGTGGCGAGAAAAAGAACGCCTGAACTGATCGAAACAGTACTCTCTGTGAAGAAGCTTCTCGATCATGCCGTTATAAAAGGCCGTGAAAAAGCCAAGATCCATACGGAAAACGTCTCTGTCTAGATCGGTATCGACCAAAAGAGCGTGGACACGCTCGTATAGAGGGGATCGGGATCCTACAAGCAACAAGAAGGGGAAGCTAAGGGACTATCAAATACAATCAGAAAACCCAAAGGGGAAGTTCGAGGTATACCTATGCCGGCGGAAGTCCCCTCGGGTTGAGGTCCGACAGACTCCGAAGTAACGAAAGGATTGGTCATGGAGGGTATATCAACCCCCGTGGGCAAATCAGTCGTACCACTCGGCGGAGGTGGGAAAACGCCCGAAGCTATGGTGGTATCAGGCACAGCGCCTGGTCCTATAGTTATACTTCTTTATTAGTCAAAATGAAAATTTAGACAAGTAAAGAAAAGTAGGATGAAAGAAAAAGAAAATGAAAGGGAATCGGATATGTACCTGTGAATGAATCACTCCCAAAGAGTAGTCTCACAGTCCCTCCGAAAGTCTGTTCGGCCAACATGTCGGCCAATAATCCAGCATCGGGTTTCGAGAAACTGGGTACAGGAGCATGCCCCTGTCCCTCAAAACCTAATCCGGAAAAGCTCCATCCTCAGCTGGCTTTTCCATCACGACATTGTAGGCGTCAAAAATTGCCGATAGGTCCCTACTCACAGCTCAGTGTTAACGAGCGACGATGAACGTCACTACCCAGTTCACAAGAGTTCAAATGACGTCGGTGAGCACCTGAAGCGAACCGACGAACTACGTGAGCCAACACAATTTCAGAACAACGGGGATATGGACTGACCGGAAACCCCGCGATCACCGCAAATGGGCCAACGCCCGCCGTGTCCCGATCACCACACTGATAATCCAACTAATGGGATCTACAGAGCTCGCCGTCAGAATTCCAACGCATCCAAAATCAATCAAATCCAAGTTCGAACGAAAAGTCAACAGCGGGACAACGGCGGGACAACAGCGGGACAACGGCAGGACCTCGGAATGGACCGGGACACCCTAGGATACCTCGGCAGGCTTGAAACACCTGAGGGGTATCTTGGCAAAGCCAAGACACCCCAGGGGTGTCTCGGCCAGCCGAGACACCCCAAGGGGTGTCTCGGCTATGGCCAGCCGAGACACCCCCTTTGGGGTGTCCACATGGCCAATGGTCCCCCCCTTTCTCCTCTTGTTGGGTGTCCACATGGTCCCCCCTCCTCTTGGCCTCCTTTTACGACGAAACGCTTTTACGGCGAAACGCTTTTACGACGAAACGCTTTTACGACGAAACGCTTTTACGACGAAATGCTTTTACGGCGAAATGCTTTTACGGCAAAACGCTTTTTGGGCAGCCCCTAGGCCTCCTTGGTGGCCTATAAATAGACCCCTTGGGTCTCCATTCTCTTGGCCTTGGTTTTGGGAGAGAAATTTCAGATCTTGAGCTTTAGCCTTTGAGATCTGAAATTTTAGAGAGGAGCGGCGAAGCCCTGCCGGAGCGAGGAGTCAAAGTTCTCAAAAGAGCGGCGAAGCCCTGCCGAATCAAGGAGTGAGAGTCCTTCATCAATTTCTTCATTCCTCCTTTCTTTTCCTTGGTGTTACCCTTCGCAGGTGACACTAAGAAGAGCTAGTGTCTCGTTTTAGCTGAGATATAAGCTTTAAACTTCTGAGATCTCACGCGGATCGACGAAGTTCTGTTTCCATATCCCTTCGCGGATAGACGAAACTCTGCCGGATTTTCCGGAAAGGATCTTGAAGAGTCGGCGGTCCACGGATATCAACATCCCCGTCACAGGCCAACAACCCACGCAAGCGAGACCGAACCAAACCGGGATCTCGTGTTTATTTTCGTTAAAGTTGTAATATCATTTGTTTTCATTTAATTCTGTTGTAACGATTGAAGTTGTAACAGATCTCCAAAAAGAGCAATGAAAATAGCAACTTTTCCCGAAAACAAGCTGGCGACCACAGTGGGAGCCGCCGACCTCGCTGCCGAGATCGGAGTGACGCAACCGGCCTTCAAGATCCGGGTGAATGAAGAGATCGAATACGAGTTCGATCAGAAGAAGTTCGAAGAGTACCTCTCCTCCTCCTCCTCCAGATCCGCCTCTCCGCATCGGCGTAGGAAGAACTCATCTCCCAAAGGGGCTCGCGGGATCTCCAACTCTTCAATCCAAGACCCCGCCATCGCTGCCACTACGCCCGTACCACGCAACGGCCCCTCATCGTTCAGCGTGGTTAAGGCTGTAGACCCGGCCCTCACAACCGCCACAAAGGCGATAGGTGATGCTATTCCGGCTCCATCAAAGAGGGCGCTCCAGAGACGTCGTCAACGACTCGCTCAACAACTCGCCAAGGCCAGAGAGTCAAAAGATAGAGTGCGCTATGCAGAAGATTTGAAGTCGAGGCAGCGACAAGAGCAACGGCAAGCAATTAACCTCCCCTCCAAAACAGGAGCAAGTGAGTGGATCCGCGTCAAGAGGAACCGCTCCACGCTCGAGGAGCGAATCAAGAAGCGCCGTGCTTTGCTCGCACAAGCCGGGCTCCTCCTAAAGAAGGCGGAAGAGATGTAGCAAGAAACGGCGGTCAAAACGCCGTCTACAAGCAAACTGGTGTGGGTACGCAAAACAAATCCAACACCTCAAACCAAGAAGGGTGAGGCTATCATCCGGAGTTCAACCAAATCAGAACCTGTTCCTCCTGTACCGGCACCCTCAACGGAGCCAGGTAAACAAGGGGATCATTCAAGATCCCAGGTTCCTTTGTCGGGTCGCCTCGGTCCCTTACCGGAGAACCGAGGTAGGATACCCGTCAAAGAACGGCTGGGACCATTGAAAGGTCCCCAAATTAAAAATCAGACTGAGGGTGGAATCAATCCCCCCAAGAAAGATGAAAAAGGGAAAGCCCCTGTCACCGACCGCATTGGGTTGCGAGTCAAAACAAAAGAGCCCGTTCAGTTCATACGCTCACAAAAGCGTAAAACTGAACGGGCCACTCTTGAAAAATCCAGCAAACCATCTCATCCTCAAAGGGAAGCACACTCATCCGAGGATGAGCGTGTTATATCGGGGAACACCCACCAGCACTCTGTAGGTTGCTCCAGCTACCAAGCTGATGAGCTGTACTACAGGGCTGGGGGTATAGGAAAACCTCGAAAGAGATACATGCAGGAAATGGAGTCCCAATGCCCGTGTGCAAGTATCATTAAGGCGGTGTTGTCCGAGTGTCGCTGTGACGGTCCTCCAAGAAGAATCTCAGTGTTCGAAAGACTCTCCAAGCCGAAGCATTTCCACAAGAAGAAATTGCTCCGCCGAGAAGACGAATACTCAAGGGTATCGGTCAACATGACCAGCAGAGGGGGAAATTCAACGCAACCCTTCAGCATAGATCAGCTTGCTGAGATATCCCGGTGTATGACACGGTTGCGGCCTGGAGCCAGCGGCCAAAAGAATTACCAAAGGGTACCAATTGGGCTCTCCTTAGAAGAAGAAGAGTCAGAGGCTGATTCGGACTCTTGCTCGGCGGTGGCATCCGATGACACGGCCTCGAGTGCGGGCCAACCTTACGAATCGCTCATGATCAGTGCTGAACAAGTGTCCAAGATACTTGAAGAAGCCCTGGCCAAGCAAAAGGATAGCTTCAAATTCGAGATGGAGATGGCCATGCAGCGGATGAGGGAGATGCACGACCAACAAATCGCGGCGCTGACGGTTCACCAAGGGGAGCCCGGTCGTCGCAATACCCCGAATCCAGAAGAGAATGAACGGGAGGCGGATAATATCAATATCCCTCCTGTCAACACCGACAATGGGGGTGGTCCCGTAGAAGATAATGCCAAAGAGGACCACTTCACCTCTCCCAGAAGCCACTCAAAGGCCGAGACGAGCGATGACAAAAAGATGAAGGACCTGGAGAGCAAAATCAATGCATTGATGAGTGCTCAAGAGGTAAAAAGATCCGGTATACCCTGTCCTTACCCGAGGGAGTGGGAATCGATCCCATATCCTGCAAAGTTTAACTTGATTAACTTTACGCCGTTTGATGGGAAGGGTTCCCCTACCCAACATTTAATCTATTTCAAGTCTCATTTAGGAATTATTTCCGGAAATGAGCCCCTCATGGTGCAGTCATTCGTCGGCACTCTTCGTGGAGCTGCCTTCGATTGGTATCGCCGTCTCAAGCCCGGGAGCATCAACGGCTGGGATGACATGGAGGACATGTTTCTAACAAATTTCTTTGATGATGACACCGAGGTTTCAATCGGCACGCTGTTCGACGAAAAACAAAAGAACGGCGAGACGGTTGAAAACTTCGTGAAAAGATTCCGGAACAAAGCTATGAATTGCAGGGATCCGGTCAGCGAGGACTTCATCCTCGAAACTTGTCACAACAACTTGACGCTCGACATCCTGGAAGCCATGGGAATGGCGCCGTCTAAAACCTGGAAGGATTTGAAGATGCGGGGAGAGTGAGCCGAGCGATTCCTCAAGAGAAAGAAGGCGGAAAGAGGGCAAATACCCAATAATGCCCCGCAACCAAATTTTACCCCCAAGGGTAAAGGGAAGGCGCATGCAAATGTGGTGGTCGCAAATCAAGTCTTTGAGGTGCAAGCACAGCCGCAACAGCCACAGCAGCCGCAACAGCAGCAACAGAGGGCGCCTCAACAACCCAGGTGGCAGCAACAGCCCCAGAAGCAAAAGGTTGGGGAGCCGAGGTTCCCAAAGGTCTACTCATTCAAAGAGGATGAAATCCCGGGTATTTTCAAATACCTCGTGGAGAACAACAAGATCAAGCTGCCGCCGATTCAGGATCAAGAAGATGCCAAGAGGGTCAACGATCCGAAATACTGCGCATTCCACCGAGCGGTGCACCATCCTACCAAGGTATGCTACGCTCTCAAAGATAAGATTCAGGCCCTGATCGATGTTGGGGTTATCACTATGAAGCAGCCCAAAGAGAAGAAGGTGGGTGCAAATACCGTATCCATTAGCTTTGGATCTGTTCCCTCGAGTTGGTTCCAACACGAGTCGGTGATCAATGCGGCGGTGAAGACGGTGAATGATGACCCACACCAGCAGCGTCAGAAAGGGCTTGTGCCACACACAGCCCCAAATGGCGAGATCTTGTGGGTCCATCCGGACTTGATCGCAGATGAACAATGGGCCACGACCTCTTCCACAAGAACAAGAAGAAGTCGAAGAGGAAGGGCAAATCCTGTTACGGGGCCTCTGCTATACCGGGGGTGGATGACGACAAAATTCCGACCTTCCCGCTTTCTGAAGACGAGCAGGAAGCTTTTGTAACCCGAAGCGGGAATGAGTATCATTTCAAGTATCCGAATGCTACCGAGCAGTTGGGTACCAAAACCCCACCTTCCAAGACGCTGGCAGAACTAGGGATTGCAGCAATTCCCCCAACGCCAGCAGCTACGGAGAAAATCCCGCAGAAGGATAAGGGAAAAGAGCCTGTACGTCAAGAAGCTCAGAACCCGAGGCAGTCCCGATTCAATCATCCAATTGGACGAGACAAACCGGGGAATGCAAGCTCTCCGCCTCATTTTGACATCATGGCGCAATTGGCCAACATCCCGGCTAGGATAACTCTCTACGAGTTGTTGCGTCTTTCGAAGGATACACGGAAAGCACTACAAGAAGCCTTGAGTGATTCTGAAGCCTTCTTGACTCGAATCAAGCCATCTTCCGAAGAACCAGAGTCATCAGCCCAACAATGCAATCTGGCGGCGCATCACTTCCCCTGCATCTCTTTCACCAAAGAAGATATGCAGACGAAGAATTCAAAGCATGACAGGCCGTTGTACTTCACCGGGCATATTGGCTCCAGCGTTGTCAACCGGATCCAAGTCGATCCGGGTTCCGCTGTTAGCATCATGCCATTCCGATTGATGCATCATCTCGGAATCCCGACTAGCAAATTAGCATCCACTGGCACAACGATTTACAGATTCAACACCAGCGGGTCCAAACCCTTGGGGAAGATCCGAATCAAATGCCAGATTGGGGATTTGAAGTCGGAAGTTACATGCTACGTGATTGACGCGGAAACATCCTATAATTTACTGTTGGGTCGACCTTGGATCCACGGTAACCTTATAGTCCCATCAACTCTACAATAGTGCTTTAAATATGTGGGCACAGATAATGAAGTCAAGACGGTGGTCGCGGATAAGCAACCATTCAAGGGATTGGAGAATTATTTCACTGATTCCCTTTTATACGGTGCTGAATCCGATACTGAACCATCGGCCCAAGGAACGGACAGCGGAGATGAAGCTGATACCGAACCAGGGTTTGATTATGATGGCGGTTTTGTTCTAAATGACATTGTACCCATTGTAATCAATCTTGACGATGATACATCATCAGAAGATAGTTGTAATTGGCAACTTGCCGAAGAACTATCAATAAACGATGATTTAGAGTACTCGACGGGTCTTGATGATATCACTAACGAACTCTATGCTAACCCTGATTTGTATATGCCTCTTCAATCATTTTGTTTGACGAAGAAGCAGGTACACGACCCTTGCGGAACAACGCTTATCATCCCCGCAGGGATTGGGGGTAGAAAGGAGGTCGTCTACGGCAAAGGAAGAGCATCTCCGATACCCGACCACTTCATGGAAGAGGAAGACGACGATGATAAACCGGCCCATCATCTATCCAGATACGATGCGAAAGCGCGCAACATGATGGAAAGGCACGGGTATGACTTCAAGATCGGAGAGGCTCTTTTCTTTGGTCGAGGTCCACGGGTTCCACACCGGATGGCCTATGTACCGAAGGGAAAACCCGATGATTATTACCGCCACAAAAGAGGTCTAGGCTATGTCTCATCAGATGATGAGTGTGGCTGGCAAATCATCGACCAAATTGCTAACAAGACTAGGAAGGGATATTCTTCCGACTCTTCGGGTTGGGATTCCGACGCTAGTCTTGGTGAAATGTTCAAAAAGCTAATGTCGAACATGACCACGGTTGATCCTTCAACAATAGAAGAAGATGATGAGATGCCAACATGGGAAGACCCGTGGGTTCATCACTTGAACATGCAGTATGGCGATCGGTTCGAGCAGAGAGAACCTCCTACCGAAGACCAAGTAGTCCAGGTGAATATGGGGAGCGAGGAAAATCCGAAGCCGATATTCATTAGTGACAGCCTCTTGCCCGAGGAGAAAGAAGAGTTGATCTCTCTTATCCGGGAATACATCGATGTGTTCGCCTGGAATTATGAAGACATGCCAGGGCTCGACCCAAATGTAGCGGTGCATCGTCTCAACATTAAGTCGGATGTCAAACCAGTCAAACAACAGCAAAGACGGTTTCGTCGGCAAATGATGGAGGCGATCGAAGCTGAGGTTAAAAAGCTCATCGACTCAAGATTCATTCGGGAGGAGCAACATCCCGAATGGCTTGCTAATATTGTCCCGGTCTTGAAGAAGAACGGGAAGATCCGGATATGCATCGACTTCAGGGACCTCAATGCTGCTTGCCCAAAAAATGATTTTCCTCTACCCATCACGGATGTTATCATCGACAACACGTGCGGGTTCGAGAGGATGTCCTTTATGGATGGTTTCTCTGGTTACAACCAGATAAAGATGCATCCAGATGATGAGAAGCACACCGCATTTAGAACGCCTCTTGGCGTATTCTGCTACACAGTCATGCCCTTCGGCCTGAAAAATGCAGGTGCTACATATCAGCGAGCTATGTCAAAGATCTTTCAGGAACATCTCCGAAAGACTGTCGAATGCTACGTGGACGATTTAGTCGTGAAAAGTCGTGATAAGAATGATCACATCAAAGACTTGAAGACCATGTTCGACCTGATGCGGGCCCATCAGTTGAAGATGAACCCTACCAAGTCTTTCCTCGGGATGTCGAGTGGTAAATTCCTGGGGTTCATCGTCACCACCAAAGGTATTCACATCGACCCGGATAAAGTAAAGGCGATCAATGAATTGCAACCTCCGAGGAACCTCAAAGAGCTCAGAGGACTGCAAGGGCGATTGGCTTATATCCGTCGGTTTATCTCGAACCTTTCGGGGAAATGCCAACCGTTCTCCAGGCTCACAAAGAAGGGCGTGTTATTCGTATGGGACGATGCTTGTCAAAAGGCATTCGAGAGTATTAAAGAGTATCTCTCGAAACCTCCCGTACTCGTTGCACCGAAATCGGGCAAACCGTTCTTGATCTATGTCAAGGCGACGAGCCACTCATTAAGTGCATTGCTTGCACAAGATGACGATAACGGTCACGAGCAGGCGGTGTATTACTTAAGCCGAACCATGGTGGGCGCGGAATCTCGATATTCTATGATTGAGAGAGAATGCCTGGCTCTAGTGTTTGCCATCCAAAAGATGCAGCATTACTTGGTCGGACAGACCATATATGTCATCTCCAAAGTTAACCCGGTCCGAGTGTTCATGACTCAACCGGCTTCCATGAGCTGGCGATTAGCGAAGTGGGCTTTACTCTTGTCCCAATACGATCTACACTTCAAACAGTAGAAGTCAGTAAAAGGACAGGCCATCTGTGACCTCTTGGCAGCTAATTCAACTACGGACGCCGCCGAGATATACGACGACCTACCTGATGAAACCCACGAAGTCAACGCAACTTCGCACCAACATGTGTGGCGTCTGTACTTCGACGGTGCTTCACGGGCAGCTAATGTCACAAGTGCTCCTGGATATTCTAAGGTCTCCTCCGGAGTTGGAGTTGTCTTAGTTTCCCCAGGAAAACATGTGATGCCTCGAGCCTACTCATTAACTGAGCCGTGCTCGAATAACGTAGCAGAATATAACGCACTGATTATAGGACTCAATTTCGCCAAGGAGCTGGGGGTTGAGTATCTCGAAGCCTTCGGCAATTCTCAACTAATCGTCAAACAGGTCCAAGGAGAATACGAAGTCCGAAGTCAGGATCTAATCCCATATCACAAGATGGCGGTGGAGCTAGCGGAATCGTTTGAAGGGTTCTTCATCGAGCACGTTCCACGGTTGCAGAACACTTACGCAGATGCGTTAGCAGCTTTAGCTGTATCTCTGGCACAGCCTCCCGGAACAGAGCAATTTGTCACGGTAAGAACTCACCAACTCTTAGTGCCGCATCATGATGAAGACAACAAAGAAGAAGAAGTTCAGAAGGTGCATACAACTCAGGCTGAGTTCGAACCCCGAGATTGGCGCTTCCCCATCATCGACTATGTCCTACATGGAATCTTGCAAGAAGACGTAAAGGAGAGAGAGTCGATTAGACGAAGAGCTCCAAGATTCTACTATAATACGGAGAATCGAACGCTATACCGTAGGGGGTATGATGGCATGCTGCTGCGTTGCTTATCGACCAAAGAAGCTGAAGAAGTGCTTAAGGAGGCACATGAAGGAGAGTGCGGTGCACACCAACCTGGTCCCAAGCTTTATGATCGCATCAGGAGAATGGGATACTTTTGGCCCTTCATGATGCATGAGGCAATAGTATACGCCCGGAAGTGTCACGCATGTCAAGTGCATGCGAATTATATGCACCAACCTCCGGAACATCTGCATCCTTCGGTGACGTCGTGGCCATTTGAGACTTGGGGAATGGACATTGTTGGTCCTATAAATCCCCCGTCAGTCAAAGGTGACCGGTTCATCCTGGCAATTACCGATTACTTCTCCAAATAGGCCGAAGCAGTTCCACTCAAGGAAGTTAAGACGAGCAACGTCATTGCATTCATCAAGCACCATATCATCTACCGGCATGGTGTTCCAAGACGAATCATACACGACAACGGTCCTCAATTTATCAGCAACGCCTTCATAAGGTTCTGCGAAAAGTTTAAAATTCAGGACATCTCGTCAACGGCTTATAATCCCACAGCAAACGGGTTAGCTGAAGCCTTCAACAAGACTATCATAAAGCTCTTGTCAAAGCTTGTGAAGAATAACAAGCGAGATTGGGATGATAAGCTCGGCGCAGCTCTATGGGCCTATCGTACCACGGTGCGTACACCAACCGGCGCAACCCCGTATTCATTGGTATACGGATGTGAAGCCGTCCTCCCTTTAGAAATTTAAATTCCATCTCTTCGGATCGCTCTTGCAACCCAGATGACGACCGAAGAACAACATCAGAAATGCCTTGAAGAACTCGAGATGCTCGATGAAAAGCGCTTGGAAGCTCAGCAGCATATTGAGTTTTACCAAGCCAGAATTTCTCGAGCCTTCGACAAAAAGGTTCGACAAAGGAGTTTTAAGGAAGGGGATTTGGTCTTGACTGAAAGACGTCCTATGATCCTTAACTCCAAGAAGAAAGGCAAATTTGAACCCAAATGGGAAGGACCGTTCGTAGTGGAAACACTCTACTCGAACGGCGCCTCTCGCCTAGTCACCAAAGATGGTGACCGGCTCATGATGCCAATAAATGGCAAATTTCTGAAAAGATACTATCCTTAGTATCTTCTGAGAAAGAATTAAGGTATCGAGAAGTTCCCAGAAGAATACCACATCGGGGTATTCTTAGGGATAACCCGGTCGCTGATGAACAAGAAGTCAAGGTTCGAATTCCGAATATCCTTGTTTGTCAGAATCCAACTTTCACAAGCACTCTTTTGCTGAGATGAGATCTAATCATTCAATGGATTAATCTTTCCTCACAAAACTTTCAGTGATGTTTGACTACTCATAGTCTCCACCACATAATTCCCACTTGGTCAAACCTTACTACAGTTAGGACCAAAGCCAAATTCCCCTCTCGATTCGTCCAGAGAACGAGAGGTCTACAAGTCGATCGATCAAACCCTTATACGGTTAGGATCGTTCTCAAATTTCCCACTTGGTCAAACCTTACTACAGTTAGGACCACAACCAAAATCCCCTCTCGATTCCTCCAACGAACGAGAGGTCCACTTTCAAATCGAGTAACCAAACCTTACGACAGTTAGGGTTATCCGAATCTTTTCGATTCTCGGAGTGGAGATCCCACTCCTAGTTTCACCTATCGGATTCTGGGGGTGGAGATCCCACCCCGAGTTTCCTTTCCTTCTGAAGATAGAATATAAAATTCTTCCTCTTCAGGTTCAAATGACCAAACCTTACGACAGTTAGGGTCGTTTGAACTTTTCGATTCTCAGAGTGGAGATCCCACTCCTAGTTTCACCTGTCGGATTCTGGGGGTGGACATCCCACCTCGAGTTTCCTTTCCACTGAAGATAGAATATAAAATTCTTCCTCTTCAGCAATGGGAGATAGAATATAAAATTCTTCCTCTCCTATTGAGCCTCCTTTCCAATTGAAGATAGAATATAAAATTCTTCCTCTTCAATGCCGGGAGATAGAATATAAAATTCTTCCTCTCCCATTTTCCCCTGTCTTTGCTTTTAGAAAAGACAGAGATGGAGTCAACGCCTAACACGTGTTGCCGGGTAGTCTTTCCCGTGAGAAAGACGAAGCCTACGTATTCAAAATCGTAGCACCTTCCCCTGTCTTTGCTTTTAGAAAAGACAGAGATGAAGTCAACGCTTAACATACGTTGCCGGGTAGTCTATTCCCGTAAGAAAGACGAAGCCTACGTATTCAAAATCGTAGCACTTTCCCCTGTCTTTGCTTTTAGAAAAGACAGAGATGAAGTCAACGCTTAACACACGTTGCCGGGTAGTCTATTCCCGTAAGAAAGACGAAGCCTATGTATTCAACATCATAGCACTAAGTCTAAGAGAAGCAATTTTCTTAGCACAACGTTACATGCGGAACGGATTTAGATAATCCGCATGCTAGCCCGATTCAAACGGTAATCGGTAAAGGCACGTCAAACCCGTTGAGGGCTGGGGGTTTGCCAAAAACCCCAAAGTCTATACCTAACACGTATAGCCGGTTTAAAATCTTTCACCGATTGAAAAAAGTTACCAGGGTATAAACCTGAGGAATTCTATCCCGAAGCCTAAGGAGGGATAAGTCTATACCTAACACGTATAGCCGGTTTAAAATCTTTCACCGATTGAAAAAAGTTACCAGGGTTTAAACCTGGGGAATTTTATCCCGAAGCCTAAGAAGGGATAAGTCATCGCCTAATACGCGGTGCAGGGTGCCCGTCTCCCTATAAGAAATGGTGAAGTCTATGAATTCAAGTCATAGCATCGAGGGCTGGGGGTTTGCCAAAAACCCCAAAGTCTATACCTAACACGTATAGCCGGTTTGAAATCTTTCACCGATCGAAAAAAGTTACCAGGGTCTAAACCTAGGGAATTTTTCCCGAAGCCTAAGAAGGGATAAGTCATCGCCTAATACGCGGTGTAGGGTGACCTTTTCCCTATAAGAAATGGTGAAGTCTATGAATTCAAAGTCATAGCATTGAGGGCTGGGGGTGTACCAAAACATCCTGTGAAAAAAAAAGCAAATACGGAGTCTATAGTAGTAGATCAAGCCAAAAGCATACAACAATCAGTTTGTTAGCCCGAAGGTAACTGACGGCTAAGAATATCGGACTCCAAGCTAGAAAGCTTGTCTACGTAGCTCTGCTCGAGTTCTGTCTGCAGGCGAGCTCGGACAGAATCCTCGGAACTGCTCAAGACCTCCGCGGCTTCACTTTGCAGCTTCATCAATCCCTCTTGTGTCGATCCCAGCTTATCAAGCGTCCACTCACGAGAACGCTCTAATGCAGCTAGCTCCTCGGTGACAAGAGCAGCAGACTCCTCGGCACGCCTCAAAGCATCCTTCAACTTAGCTATCTCTTCATGGCTGGAATCCAAGGAACTGAGTAACTCGGCTTTACCGGCATCCTTCCTCGCTAGTGAAGCCATCAGCTGAGCCACAGAATGCTCACGTGATCGAAGCTCGCCGTCAATGGAAGATCTCAGGTCACGCCACTGCATCAGCCTATCCTCCACCTGGGAGGATATAAAAGGGGAAGCTCCACCAGCCTTCAGCTCCCGCAGCTCACGGATCTCTGATTCCAGAACAGCAAACTCAGCAATGAAGGAATCGGCCAATTCGGGATGTCCCTCTTCTCTCATCATCATCATGTGACGAGAAAAGGAACGCCTGAACTGGTCGAAACAGCATTCCTTGTGAAGAAGCTTCTCGATCATGCCGTTATAAAAAGTGGTGAAGAGGCCAAGGTCCATACGGAAAACATCTCTGTCTGGATCGGTGTCGGCCAAAAGGACGCGGACACGCTCATACAGAGAAGAGCGAGATCCTGCAAGTAGCGATATAGAAAATTAAGGGATTATACAAGACAATCAGAAAACCCGAAGGAGAAATTCGAGGTATACCTATACCGGCAGAAGTCCCTTCGGGTTGAGATCCGACAGAATCCGAAGTGACGACAGGAGTGGTCATGGGGGGTGTATCAACCCTCGTGGGCAAATCAGTCGTACTAGGCGGAGGTGGGAAGACACCCGAAACTATAGCAGCATCAGGCACATCGCTTGGTCCTATAGTTACACTTCTTTATTAGCCAAAATGGAAATTTAGGCAAGTAAAGAAAAGTGGAATCGGATATGTACCTACGAATGAATCGCTCCCAAAGAGTGGTCTCGCAGTCCCCCCAGAAGTCTGTTCGGCCAACATATCGGCTAGCAATCCGGAGTCTGGCTTTGAGAAAACTGGTGCGGGGACATATTCCTGCTCTTCGAAATTTACATCATGGAAAACTCCGTCCCCAACTGGCTTTTCTGTCACAGCACCCGCAGCAGCGACGGAAGAATATGAATTGGTGGGCTCAGCACCGTCTACTGGCTCAAGGTCAATGTTTAGGTCAATGCCCAAGGAGCCATCATGAAGAGCATCGCACATTTCTTGCATAAAGCAATCCATATGGTCGGATCCGGGGAATACCGGACCCGGTGGAAGCTCACCCTCTTCAAAAATCCCTGGGACATAAAACATTATCATGAATCCCAAAGATAAAGCACCTGAAAGTGATAAAATCAAGTCCAAGAAGATGTTACCTTCTTCCTCATCGGCAACATCTCCTAAATCGGCTCCGCAAGGACGACGACCGGCAGATGATTTGTGAGCAGTCTTCTTCCTCTTCAAGGAACCAGCCCTCCTGGAACCAGCAGGCTGATCATGCACGGACTTGCTACTCGGGGCAGCTCGTTCTCTAGACCCTGAGCTCGTAAAACAGGGAGCAAGTGGCTCATGATCGCCAGCGGTCCTACCTGAAATGATAACGTTCAAGATATTTCGTTGATACCAAGTGGAGTTGAGAAAGAACATCAAAGGATAGGACAAACCTGCACCAAGTTCCTCTTGGTCGGTGTTTAGATCCACAAACTCCTCCTCAGGAGTTTCGCCCTCATCATCCATAGGGAGGAGCTCTTCATCATCTCTGCTAGAGAAGGAGGATTTGCCACGTCTCTTCCTCTGCTTCCGAGCAATCTCAGCTTTACGAGCAGCCATCATGGCAGCCCGCACTGAATAATCAGACTCTAACTCTGAAAGGCTCCTTACACTTATGGACTCATAGGCGGAGAGGAACCACTTGCAGCTAAGGAAGGTGATCGAAGGCTTACGCCTATAAGAGGGAAGAGCGAAGCGGGCCCCGGTACAGCCAACCATAGTCCACAACCATGCTCCTACACCATCAACGAGTCCTCCCTCAACTTTCAAATCACGGCTGGGGTTCCCAACGTATAGTTGGTCGTAGCCGAACTGACGAGCAAAACGGCAGGGGAGGTAGGGCTCAATGTGACACCGGTTCTTCACCCGGAAAACAAGATATCCGACACGGATGTTCACCAACCAACGGAAACACCCAATGTCGAGAATGGTTCGGTCACTCCTGGGTTTCTCCTCGTCGGTCAACACGTCACCATAACGACCCGAAAACTGAGGGAAACACTTGAAGAACTCCCAGCCCTTGCGAACTTGAAGTTCCTGCTGAACATCATCGAACTTCTTCGCAAGCCATCTGCTCTTCTCCAATAACTGCATGTATGGGACAGGCACGTCAACAACGCTGGGTGCCGACATCAAGCCCGGACGATGAAGAACGAGCCACGCCATCAGATATGCGTATGGAAGCTCGACCTTGGGACAGATAAGCTCGGTGGATGGCTCAGAACCCACCTGAGTAAAACTACTGACCACGCTCCTAAGTCCGCAATGGATGCTAGCAACCATCGCCGGGAGCAGAGAAAGTTCTCTCCCGTAAGCCAGCTGAACAGCGGGGAAAAGCACCTCAAGAGGTAAGGCATCCGAAGACTGGTGTGGAACAACGCACTTCTTCAGCCAGAGGGCAAGATAGCCTGCCAAAAGAGACCGAGGCTCGATGGATTTTTGCGCGCGGCAGAGGAACGAGCGAAACTGGGTCCCGGCAGGGAAAGCTCCCTCAGCACGGGAGATGGTGTAGGATTGAGCCCCACTCTTCTCCACCAACTCGTTAATGGCGGTGACGGTCAAGACATCCAGCTCACGAACGGGTACGCTGGAATCACCCTCCAAGTTCTGAAACAGATAAGTAGCAAATTGCTTCAAGCTAACCTTCCTCTTAGTCTTGGCTGGAAGAGGAGTCTGGATCAAACAGGTGTGATAATGACAGGTGAGGTCCCAGAGAGTGTCATACATATCGGGGTTATCCTTCTTCAACTGCCCCAACTGCTGGTTAGAAGGAAAGTACTCCTGATAGGGGCAATCTCCCATCGGGAGACCGGAAACCTGATGCATCTCATGCAGGGCCAATCCCAATTCTCCGTCACTGGTTAGGAAGGTGTTGCTATCAGGCACATACATCTCCAACAACGCCAAAAAATGGCGGCAGCTAACTGGGAGACCATACATAGTAGCTCGTATAGGTATATACAAGCCGCTGTTCTTCAGATCCTTCTCCCAACGGCCCAAGACGTAACCGGTCATGCGGGGCCACCATCCCTTGGGCAATGAAGAAGCCTAACCATAACACCGGTAGTCTGGTGGAGGCAGCCTTCTCCCTAGGAGAGCCAAACGGTTCCTCACGGTAGGAGCAGCTGCGAACACCTCGCCTGGGGGTGCGGTGTCATGACTCATGATCCCGGGTCGGAGGCCACGAACAGGATGATATCCGCCAGAACCAGGGGTCTTTCCATGAGAAACATACCCGCACTGCACCCGCACAGCGTCATCAGTGAGGTGCCAAGACATCCGTCTCTCCACACCCTGTCCCTCCAGATGAGTAAAAGAACAGTGACGAGGGACGGAAGGAATGTATAGAAAAGCACTCTCCTCAAGAGTTAGCCAATGCTCCTCGGCGAGAGTCAGTGTGTCAGGATCCTCCACGTGATCCCCGAACAGGAAATCCGGCTTCTTTAAAGCCTGTGTGGACGAAGCATCTGCGGTAAGAAGAGCATCGGTGATGAGTTGGCGTAAGCAGTGACGCCCCCCATCCCGTATCAAGCGACAGGATTCGTCTGAACGATCCCTGTCGAACTGCGGGAGCGGATCAATCGCCCGCCTAACAGAAGCCGAAGAGAAAACCCCACGGCTGCAACCGGTGTTCGCATGAGCAGGAAAGCTACCACCGGGGAAATCGACTGCAACAAAGCAAAGGGTCAGAATATCTATCTCATAAAGGCAAAATGAGATTGTTCACGGGATAATTGGCGAAGACGATTTCGAGTGCCCTACACCGGGAGGACGGTATACGTCATCACGTAATCGCGTGATAACATACACCGACCTATAAGGTGTAAGGCAACGCGAGATCACCCCAATATACCCGAAGACTTGAATTGGCTAAGCAAAACAAGTCTGAAACCTTAACCCCCGCGGGAGGGGTATCGGTTCTTCCGTCATGACCCGCGAGAGGTCAATCCGGGATACAAAAAAGTATAAAATTCTCACCCCCGAAAAGAGAAGCCGCTGAAGAAGATGCCGCAGGAGCCTCCCCCTCACCGTGCTGCGAGTAGGAGCGACTCCTGGAGGGTCGAGATCGACAAGGAGACATCACAAATCTGCAGTGAAGAGCAGTACATCAGGTACAATATACATACACGAAATATTAAAAAAAAAAGGGGGGAAATTAAGCACTTGGACTTGGAATCCTATAAATAAATAGGATTTTGTGGTTAAAGTCTAATTAAACCTACGAATTTCGTGCACGCGAAACGATAACCGTCGTCTCGCGGTAAATTTTGGTGAAATACCCGAAATACCCCCCCGTGCTCAAGGCCAAATTCAGGTCAAGGACACGTGCGATTCGGGTCATGGTCATCATACTTGATCATCTAATATCCCGGTACCATATAATTTTGGTCAAATGTTGCAAATAAGCCCTTTTGCAAAATTTGGTTAATTTTACATAAAAGCCCCTCTTCAAACTTTTGGTTTAACCCCCACATACATTTACCAAAAATTTTTTGATCAGAGGTTTGGGGTTTAAAACTTTGTGGATTTCAGACCCAAATTCGTGGCCTTTTGCAAATAAGCCCCTCTAAAACTTTATGGGCTGTTTTGCAAATAAACCCCTCAAACAAGTCTTTAACCCTTTTGCATAACAAACCCCACAATTTCTTCATCAAATGGGCTTGAATCAAAACCCCAAAATTTCAGTCCCATCATTGCATAAAAAACCCCACGAATTTTGCAAATAAGCCCCTATAGTTTTGGCCCTTGCATAAAACCCCCCAAGAACATATTGCATACACAACCCCTATCTATTTCAAGCATAAAAATGCAATCTTTACAAGAAAATAGGAGGATTGAGGAGGGAATCTTACCCAAATCAAGAGAGACTCTTCCGAGCTTGGAAACGGAGGCCAAGACCCTCGTTTGGAAGAGGAGGCGATTTCGGCAAATGGGTACCCGCCAAAAACCCAAAATTTCTTGAGGGATGATGGGATCTTCAATGGAGGAAAGAGGCTTGGAAGAAGAAGATGAAAACCGAGAAAATGGAGAGGGGAGGGGGCTCGGTTTTGAGGGGGAAGTTTCTCTCTTGAAATTCAAAATAAAGGAGGGGGGGACCATAAGACAACCATGCACAAGAAGACAAAAGAAGAGGGAGGGGACCACGGCTTGGCCAAATACACCCCTAAGGGTGTCTCGGCAAAACCGAGACACCCCAAGGGTGTCTCGGCCTTGCCGAGGCACCCAGGGGTGTTTTGCCCGGGTTTTGACTCCCCGCGCGACGTTTTGACTCCCCGAATTGTTTTCTTACTCCCCGATGATTCTGGAAAACCGATTTCTTCGCCGATTGTTGAATGTGTGGATGAATTCCACAAGTCAACTCAAGCGGTTCAAAACCCTAAAGTGGACGCCGGACAACGCGTAACCTTAGGTCAACGCCGGACAGCGCGTTGCATCAAAAGTCAACACGTGGCGACGAAAGTCAACACGTGACGACAAAAGTCAACCCAAGCGGTTCAAAACCCTAAGGTGGACGCCGGACAACACGTAACCTTAGGTCAACGCCGGACAGCGCGTTGTGTCAAAAGTCAACACGTGGCGACGAAAGTCAACACGTGACGACAAAAGTCAACCCAAGCGGTTCAAAACCCTAAGGTGGACGCCGGACAACGCGTAACCTTAGGACAACGCCGGACAGCGCGTTGCGTCAAAAGTCAACACGTGGTGACGAAAGTCAACACGTGACGACGAAAGTCAACCCAAGCGGTTCAAAACCCTAAGGTGGACGCCGGTCAATGCGTAACCTTAGGTCAACGCCGGACAGCGCGTTGCGTCAAAAGTCAACATGTGGCGACGAAAGTCAACACGTGACGACAAAAGTCAACCCAAGCGGTTCAAAACCCTAAGGTGGACGCCGGACAACGCGTAACCTTAGGTCAACGCCGGACAGCACGTTGCGTCAATAGTCAACACATGGCAACGAAAGTCAACACGTGACGACAAAAGTCAACCCACGCGGTTTCAAAACCCTAGGGTGTACGTCGGTCAACGCGTAACCCTAGGTCAACGCCATTCAGCGCGTTGCAACGAAAAGTCAACCCCCAGTGATTCGAAACTCTAGGTCAACACGATGTGATAGGGATAGTAAGTTCAAAAGTCAACTCAATGACACGAGCCAAACTCAACCCACCAGCTGTAAACTCGAGACTCCAACGACGGCCAGGCGATAAACGCAGTGCCGGAACAACTTTGGTTATTCGACAAAGCACCGGATAAACCGAAGATCGAAGGAGCCGAGAGTTGAAGCGAACCACAGGTCCCTTAGGCCGACTGAAGGCTGGACCAATCATATCCAAAGTATTCCGGTCTCTTCTATAAAAGAAACGAGGCCGAAACACTTTGGAGGGGGTATCTGTAGGCGTCAAAAATTGCCGATAGGTCCCCACTCACAGCTCAATGTTAACGAGCGATGATGAACGTCACTACCCAGTTCACAAGAGTTCAAATGACGTCGGTGAGCGCCTGAAGCGAACCGACGAACTACGTGAGCCAACACAATTTCAGAACAACGGGGATACGGACTGACCGGAAACCCCGCGATCACCGCAAATGGGCCAACGCCCGCCGTGCCCCGATCACCACACTAATAATCCAACTAATGGGATCTACAGAGCTCGCCGTCAGAATTCCAACGCATCCAAAATTAATCAAATCCGAGTTCGGACGAAAAGTCAACAGCGGGACAACGGCGGGACAACAGCGGGACAACGGCAGGACCTCGGAAAGGACCGGGACACCCTGGGATACCTCGGCAGGCTCGAAACACCCAAGGGGTGTCTTGGCAAAGCCAAGACACCCCAGGGGTGTCTCGGCTATGGCCAGCCGAGACACCCCCTTTGGGGTGTCCACATGGCCAATGGTCCCCCCCCTTTCTCCTCTTGTTGGGTGTCCACATGGTCCCCCCTCCTCTTGGCCTCCTTTTACGACGAAACGCTTTTACGGCGAAACGCTTTTACGACGAAACGCTTTTACGACGAAATGCTTTTACGACGAAATGCTTTTACGACGAAATGCTTTTACGGCGAAACGCTTTTTGGGCAGCCCCTAGGCCTCCTTGGTGGCCTATAAATAGACCCCTTGGGTCTCCATTCTCTTAGCCTTGGTTTTGGGAGAGAAATTTCAGATCTTGAGCTTTAGCCTTTGAGATCTGAAATTTTAGAGAGGAGCGGCGAAGCCCTGCCGGAGCGAGGAGTCAAAGTTCTCAAAAGAGCGGCGAAGCCCTGCCAAATCAAGGAGTGAGAGTCCTTCATCAATTTCTTCATTCCTCCTTTCTTTTCCTTGGTGTTACCCTTCGCAGGTAATACTAAGAAGAGCTAGTGTCTCGTTTTAGCCGAGATATAAGCTTTAAACTTCTGAGATTTCACGCGGATCGACGAAGTTCTGTTTCCATATCCCTTCGCGGATAGACGAAACTCTGCCGGATTTTCCGGAAAGGATCTTGAAGAGTCGGCGGTCCACGGATATCAACATCCCCGTCACAGGCCAACAACCCACGCAAGTGAGACCGAACCAAACCGGGATCTCGTGTTTATTTTCGTTAAAGTTGTAATATCATTTGTTTTCATTTAATTCTGTTGTAACGATTGAAGTTGTAACAGATCTCCAAAAAGAGCAATGAAAACAGCAACTTTTCCCGAAAACAGACATCTGCAAGACAACCGAAATGTTGGAAAGATGCATAAGGAAATAGGGAAGAGGGGAAAAGAAATACCTGCAGCATGAGCAGAAGATTCTCTTTCCCCAATATCCGCTCTTGGGTTCGTCAGATATTCTGAAAGAGAGCAAAGCGCAAAATAAGCATGAATTCCTTAACTATTAAGGAGGGTATCATCTCGAATGGAGATATACCTGAATATGGGACGGTGGGCTCAACATTACTCGCCGGCTCAAGATCAATGTTTAGGTCAATGCCCAGGGAGCCATCACGAAGAGCGTCGCACATTTGTTGCATGAAGCAATCCATGTTGTCGGATCCAGGGAATACTGGATCCGGTGGAAGCTCACCCTCTTCAAAGATCCCTGGAACATAAAACATGATCATGAATCCCAAAGGGTAAAACACTTTGAAGTGATGTTCAAAAAGATGTTACCTTCCTCTCCATCGGCAATGTCTCCTAAATCTACTCCACAAGGACGCTGACCGACAGATGGTTTGTGAGCAGTCTTCTTCCTCTTCGAAGTACCAGCCCTCCTGGAACTAACAGGTCGGTCATGCACGGACTCGCTACACGTCGGAGCTCGGTCATCGGGCCCCGAGCTCGTATAACGGGAAGCAAGTAGCCCATGATCGTCGACAGTCCTACCTGAAATGATAATGTTCATTTCATTAAACGAACAAGATATTTCATTGATACCAATTGGAGTTGAGAAAGAAAATTAAAGGATATGACAAACCTGCACCAAGTTCTGCTTGGTCGGTGTCTATATCCACATACTCTTCCTCAAAAGTCTCGTCGCCATCCGTAGCAAGGAGCTCATCATCAGCTTGGGCAGACCTCTTCCCCTGCTTCCGAGCAAACTCAGCCTGGCGAGCAGCCTTCATAGCAGCTTGAACCGAGTGTTCGGTCTGCAACTCTGAAAGACTCCTCACATCTACAGATTCATGGGCAGAAAGGAACCACTTGCAGCTGAGGAAAGTAATCATCAGCTTGAGTTTATATGAAGGAAGAGCGAAGCGAGCTCCGGTGCAGCCCACCATAGTCCACAGCCATGCTCGTACGCCGTCAATAAGCCCTCCCTCGAACCTCAAACTTCGGCTGGGATTCCCAACATATAGTTGGTCATAGCCGAACTGATGAGCAAAACGGCAAGGGAGATAAGGCTCTATGTAGCACCGATTCTTCAACCGGAGAATAAGATATCCGACACGGATGTTCACCAACCAACGGAAGCAACCGATGTCGAGAATGGTTCGGTCACTCCTGGGTTTCTCCTCATCAACCAGCACGTCGCCATAACGACCTGAAAAGTGAGGAAAGCATTTGAAGAACTCCCAGCTCTTGCGGACTTGAAGTGCTTGCTGTACATCACTGAATTTCTTCCCAAGCCACTTACTCCTCTCCAACAGCTGGATGAAGGGAACGGGAACGTCAACAGCACTAGGCGCCGACATCAGGCCAGGGTGGTGAAGAACGAGCCACGCCATCAGATATGCGTAGGGAAGCTCGACCTTAGGGCAAATGAGCTCGGTCGATGGTTCAGGACCCACCTGAGTAAAACCACTGACCACGCTCCTGAGCCCGCAATGGATGCTGGCAACCATCGTTGGGAGCAGAGAAAGTTTCCTCCCATAAGTCAGTTGAACCGCGGGGAAGAGCACCTCGAGAGATAGGGCGTCTGAAGACTGGTGCGGAACAACACACCCCCAAAAGGCATTTCGACGTAAAAACTTCGTGAGACACCCCTTGGGGTGTCTCGTCCTGGCCGAGACACCCTTGAGGTGTCTCGGCTTGGCCGAGACACCCCTGGGGTGTCTTGGTTTTGCCAAGACACCCCTTGGGTGTTTCGACCTCGCCGGGATACCCCTGGGTGCCTCAGTCTGGTCCGAGGTGCTACCGGGTGTTCTGCCGTTGATCCGCCGTTGACTTTTCGTCCGAACTCGGATTCGATTGATTTCGGATACGTTGGAATTCTGACGGCAAGCTCTGTAGGCCCTAATGGTCGGATAATCAGTGAGGCGAACGGGATACGACGGGTGTTGGTCCGTTTGCAGTGATCATGGGGTTTCCGGTCAGTCCGTATCCCCGTTGTTCTGAGATTCTATCGGCTCACGTAGTCCGTCGGTTCACTTTAGGCGCTCACCGACGTCGATGGAACTCTTGTGAACCGGGTAGTGACGTTCATCGTCGCTCGTTAACACTGAGCTGTGAGCGGGGACCTATCGGTAATTTTCGATGCCTACAGATACCCCCTCCAAAGTGTTTCGGACTTGTTTCTTTTATAGAAGAGACCAAAATACTTTGGATATGATTGGTCCAGCCTTCAGTCGGCCTAAGGGACCTGTGGTTCGCTTCAACTCTCGGCTCCTTCGATTTTCGGTTTATCCGGTGCTTTGTCGAATAACCGAAGTTATTCCGGCGCTGCGTTTATCGCCTGGCCGTCGTCGGAGTCTCGAGTCTATAGCTGGTGAGTTGAGTTTGGCTCGTGTCATTAAGTTGACTTTTGAACTTACTATCCCTGTCACATCGTGTTGACTTGGGGTTTCGGATCACTGTATGTTAACTTTTTGTTGCAACGCACCGATTGGCGTTGACCTAGGGTTACGCGTTGATCGGCGTCTACCCTAGGGTTTCGAACCACGTGTGTTGACTTTTGTCGTCACGTGTTGACTTTTGTCGCCACGTGTTGACTTTTGTCGCAACGCGCTGACCGGCGTTGACCTAGGGTTACGCGTTGACCGGCGTCTACCTTAGGGTTTCGAACCGCGTGGGTTGACTTTTGTCGTCACGCGTTGACTTTTGTCGCTGCATGTTGACTTTTGTCGCAATGCGTTGACCAGCGTTGACCTAGGGTTACGCGTTGACCGGCGTCTACCTTAGGGTTTCGAACCGCGTGGGTTGACTTTTGTCGTCACGCGTTGACTTTTGTCGCTGCATGTTGACTTTTGTCGCAACGCGCTATCCGGTGTTGACCTAAGGTTACGTGTTGACCGGTGTCCACCCTAGGGTTTTGAACCGCGTGGGTTGACTTTTGTCGTTACGTGTTGACTTTCGTCGCCACGTGTAGACTTTTATCGCAACGCGTTGTCCGGCGTTGACCTAAGGTTACGCGTTGATCGGCGTCCACCCTAGGGTTTTGAACCGCGTGGGTTGACTTTTGTCGTCACGTGTTGACTTTTGTCATTGCGTGTTGACTTTTGTCGCAACGCGCTGACCGGCGTTGACCTAGGGTTACGCGTTGACCGGCGTCTACCTTAGGGTTTCGAACCGCGTGGGTTGACTTTTGTCGTCACGCGTTGACTTTTGTCGCTGCGTGTTGACTTTTGTCGCAACGCGCTGTCCGGCGTTGACCTAAGGTTACGCGTTGACCGGCATCCACCCTAGGGTTTTGAACCGCGTGGGTTGACTTTTGTCGTTACGTGTTGACTTTCGTCGCCACGTGTTGACTTTTGTCGCAACGCGTTGTCCGGCGTTGACCTAAGGTTACGCGTTGACCGACGTCCACCCTAGGGTTTTGAACCGAGTGGGTTGACTTTTGTCGTTACGTGTTGACTTTCGTCGCCACGTGTTGACTTTTGTCATCACGCGTTGACTTTTGTCGCTGCGTGTTGACTTTTGTCACAACGCGATGTCCGGCGTTGACCTAAGGTTACGCGTTGACCGGCATCCACCCTAGGGTTTTGAACCGCGTGGGTTGACTTTTGTCGTTACGTGTTGACTTTCGTCGCCACGTGTTGACTTTTGTCGCAACGCGTTGTCTAGCGTTGACCTAGGGTTACGCGTTGTCCGGCGTCTACCCTAGGGTTTTGAACCACGTGGGTTGACTTTCGTCGTCACGTGTTGACTTTCGTCGCTACGTGTTGACTTTTGTCGCAACGCACTGACCGGCGTTGACCCAGGGTTACGCGTTGACCGGCGTCCACCCTGGGGTTCCGAACCGTCAAAAGTTGACTTGTGGAATTCATCCATATTTTCAACCGTCGACGAAGAAAATCAACTTTTGTGGAAACATCGGGGGTATGAAAATAATACAGGGGGTTCAGAACATTGCTCGGGGGGTCAAAATCCGGGCGAAGCACCCCGGGATGCCTCGGCAAGGCCGAGACACCTTTGGGGTGCCTCGGCATTGCCGAGACACCCATGAGGTGTCTCGGCAAAGCCGAGACACCCTTGGGGTGTCTCGGTTTTGCCGAGACACCTCTAGGGGTGTCTCCCCCCTAGTGGTCCCCCCTCTTCATTTGTCATTTTCCTCCCCTTGTCTTACTTGTTTATGGTCCCCCCCTTCTCTTTAATTCGAAATTCAAAGAGAAAACTCCCCTCAAAACCGAATTCTTCCCTCTTAGTTTCGGTTTTCTTCTTCTTCTTCCTCAAGAGCTCTTTCCTCCATTGAAGAATCCATTAAATCATAGGAAAGCTTGGATTTTGGCGGGTACCCATTGGCCGGAATTGTTTCCTCTCTCAAGCTAGGGTTTCAACGTCCATTCCCGAGCTCGAAGAAACCTCTTTGATTTGGTAAGTTCCCCTTCACCATCCTCTCATTTTCTTTGATAAAGATTGGGTCTTTATGCTTAGTAGATAAGGGGTTATGTATGCTCAACACTTAGGGGGTTTTTGTGCAAAGAGGTCAAGGGCCGAAACTTTGGGGGGCTTATTTGCAAAATTCGTAGGGGCTTATTTGCCAAAATGTGACTGAAATTTTAGGGTTTGGGATCTATACCCATTTGATGAAAAATGGTGAGGGGTGCTTTATGCAAGAGGGTCAAAGAATTGTTTGAGGGGTTTATTTGCAAAACAGCCCATAAATGTTTTGGAGGGGCTTATTTGCAAAAGGACAGCGAATTTGAGACTAAAATCCAAGGGGTTTAAACCCCAAATTCCTGATCAAATTTTTTGGTAAAGGCATGTGGAGGCTAAACCAAAAGTTTGTGGAGGGGCTTTTATGTAAAATTGGCTAAATTCTGCAAAAAGGGCTTATTTGCAAAATTTAACCAAAATTGTGGAGTACCGGGGTATTAAATGATCGAATGTGATGATCATGACCCGGATCACGCGTGTCCTTGACCCAAATTTGGCCTTGAACACGGAGGGTATTTTGGGTATTTCACCAAAATTCACCGCGAAAACAATTATTGTCTCGCGGGCACGAAATTGGTAGGTTTTAATTAGACTTCAACTATAAAATCCTATTTATTTATGGGATTTTAGTTCAAGTGCTTAATTTCCCTTTTCAATATTTCGTGTCTGCATATTGTACCTGATATACTGCCTCTTATTGCAGGTTTGCGATGTCTCCCCGTCGATCTCGACCTTCCAGGAGTCGCTCCTGCTCGCAGCATAGCGAGGAAGAGGCTCCTTCGACATCTTCCCCAGCAGCCTCTTTCTTCGGGGGTGAGGATTTATATTTTCTGTATCTCGGATTGACCCCTTTGTGGGTCATGAAGGAAGAACCGATACCCCTCCCGCGGGGGTTAAGGTTTCAGACTTGTTTTGCTTAGCCAATTCAAGTCTTCGGATATATCGGGGTGATCTCGTGTCGTCTTACACCTCACAGGTCGGTGTGTGTTATCACGGTATCTACGTGATGACGCATGCCGTCCTCCAGGTGTAGGATACTCGAAATCGTCACGCCGATTATCCCGCGAGTAATCTCGCCTTACAAATGGATTTTCTGATTTCATCCTATTTTGTTGCAGTTGAATTTCCTGGTGGTAGCCTTCCTTCTCATGCTAATACCGGTTGCAGCCGTGAGGTCTTCTCTTCGGCTTCTGTTAGGCCGGCCATTGATCCGCTCCCGCAGTTCGACAGCGATCGTTCAGACGAATGCTGTCGCTTGATACGGGATGGAGGGCGTCACTGTTTACGCCAACTTATCACTGATGCTCCCCTTACCGCGGATTCTTCGTCTACCCAGGCTTTGAAGAAGCCGGATTTTTTGTTCGGGGACCATATTGAGGATCCTTCCACCCTGACTCTCACCACGGAGCATTGGCTAACTCTTGATGAGGGAGCTCTTTTGTACATTCCCTCCTTTCCTCGTCACTGTTCCTTCACTCATCTAGAGGGACAGGCCGTAGAGCGACGGATGTCTTGGCACCTCACTGATGACGCTGAACGAGTTCAGTGCGGGTATGTTTCTCATGGCAAGACCCCTGGTTCCGGCGGATATCATCATGTTCGTGGCCTTCGACCCGGGATCATGGGTCTTGACGCTGCACCCCCAGGCGAGGTGTCCGCAGATGCTCCTACCGTGAGGAACCGTCTGGCTCTCCTTGGGAGAAGGCTGCCTCTACCAGACTACCGGTGTTATGGTTGGGCTTCTTCATTAGCCAAGGGATGGTGGACCCGCATGACTGGTTATGTCTTGGGGCGCTGGGAGAAGGATCTAAAGAATAGCAGCTTGTATGCACCTATACGAGCTACTATGTATGGTCTCCCAGTCAGCTGTCGCCATTTCTTGGCATTGTTGGAGATGTATACGCCTGATAGCAACACCTTCCTGACCAGCGATGGAGAGCTAGGGTTGGCCCTCCATGAGATGCATCAGGTCTCCGGTCTTCCGATGGGAGATTGCCCATATCAGGAGTATTTTCCTTCGAACCAGCAGTTGGGATGGTTGAAGAAAGATCATCCCGATATGTATGACACTCTATGGGATCTCACCTGTCATTATTACATCTCCTTGATCCAGAGTTCTCCTCCAGCCAAGACGAAGAAAAAGGTCAGCTTGAAGCAGTTTGCTTCATATTTGTTCCAGAATTTAGAGGGTGATTCCAGCGGGCCCATCCGCGAGCTAGATGTCTTGACCGTCACCGCCATTAACGAGTTGATGGAGAAGAGCGAGGCTCGGTCCTATACCATTGCCAGAGCTGAGGGAGCCTTTCCTGTAGGGACTAAGTTTCGTTCGTTCCTCCGCCGTGCGCAGAAGTCCATCAAGCCTCGGTCTCTGTTAGCAGGCTACCTCGCCCTATGGTTGAAGAAGTGCGTTGTTCCGCACCAGGCTTCAGATGCTTTCCCCCTTGAAGTGCTCTTCCCCGCGGTTCAGCTAGCTTATGGGAGGGAACTTTCTCTGCTCCCAGCGATGGTTGCCAGCATCCATTGCGGGCTTAGGAGCGTGGTCAGTAGTTTTACTCAGGTGGGTCCTGGGCCATCTACCGAGCTTATCTGTCCTAAGGTTGAGCTTCCATACGCATATCTGATGGCGTGGCTCGTTCTTTACTGTCCGGGCTTGATGTCGGCGCCCAGCGTCGTTGACGTCCCCGTCCCATACATGCAGCTATTGGAGAAGAGCAAATGGCTTGCGAAGAAGTTCGATGACGTTCAGCAAGCACTTCAAGTTCGCAAGAGCTGGGAGTTCTTCAAGTGTTTCCCTCAGTTTTTGGGTCGTTATGGCGACGTGTTGATCGATGAGGAGAAACCCAGGAGTGACCGAACCATTCTCGACATTGGTTGTTTCCGCTGGTTGGTGAACATCCGTGTCGGGTATCTTGTCTTCCGAGTGAAGAACCGGTGTCACATTGAGCCTTACCTCCCCTGTCGTTTTGCTCGTCAGTTCGGCTATGACCAACTATACGTTGGGAACCCCAGCCGTGGTTTGAAGGTTGAGGGAGGACTCGTTGACGGTGTACGAGCATGGCTATGGACTATGGTGGGCTGCACCGGAGCCCGCTTTGCTCTTCCCTCTTATAGGCGTAAGCCTTTGATCACTTTCCTCAGCTGCAAGTGGTTCCTCTCTGCCTATGAATTCATAGGTGTGAGGAGCCTTTCAGAGTTAGAGTCCGATCACTCAGTGCAGACTGCCATGATGGCTGCTCGTAAGGCTGAGATTGCTCAGAAGCAGAGGAAGAGACATGGCAAATCTTCCCTCTCCAGCAGAGATGATGAAGAGCTCCTCCCTATGGATGATGAGGGCGAGACTCCTGAGGGGGAGTTTGTGGATATAGACACCGACCAAGAAGAACTTGGTGCAGGTTTGTCATACCTTTTGGTTTTCTTTCTCAACTCCAACTGGTATCTACGAAATATCTTGTTCATTTAATGGAATGAACGTTATCATTTCAGGTAGGACCACTGGTGATCATGAGCCACTTGCTTCCCGTTTTACGAGCTCAGGGCCCGGAGACCGAGCTGCCACGAGTGGCAAGTCCGTGCATGACCAACCTGTTGGTTCCAGGAGGGCTGGTTCCTTGAAGAGGAAGAAGACTGCTCACAAACCATCTGCCGGTCAGCGTCCTTGTGGGGCAGATTTGGGAGATGTTGCCAATGAAGAAGAAGGTAACATCTCTTTGAATATACTTTTATCACTTCAAGGTGCTTTACCTTTGGGATTCATGATCATGTTTTATGTCCCAGGGATCTTTGAAGAGGGTGAGCTTCCACCGGATCCGGTATTCCCTGGATCCGACCACATGGATTGCTTCATGTAAGAAATGTGCGACGCTCTTCGTGATGGCTCCCTAGGCATTGACCTGAACATTGATCTTGAGCCGGCGAGTAATGTCGAGCCCACCGTTCCATATTCAGGTATATCTCCTTCCGACGATACCCTCCTCAATAGTTAAGGGATTCATGTTTATCTTGCGCTTTGCTTTCTTTCAGAATATCTGACGAACCCAAGCGCGGATATTGGGGAAAGAGAATCCTCTGCTCCTGCTGCAGATATTTCTGAGCTTTCCTTTCTTCCTTATTTTCTTACGCGTCTTCCCAACATTTTGGTCGTCTTGTAGATGTCACTATAGAAAAGCCAGCTGAGGGCGGAGCTTTTCCTGACGTAGGTTTCGAGGAACGGGGGCATGCTCCTGTACCCAGTTTCTCAAAACTCGATGCTGGACTATTGGCCGACATGTTGGCCGAACAGACTTCGGGAGGAACTGTGAGACCACTCTTTGGGAGTGATTCTTCCACAGGTATATATCCGATTTCCTCTTTTCTTTACTTGTCTAAGTTTCCATTTTGACTAATAAAGAAGTGTAACTATAGGACCAGGCGTTGTACCTGATACTGCTATAGCTTCGGGCGTTTTCCCACCTCCGCCTAGTACGACTGATTTGCCCACGGGGGTTGAAATACCCTCCATGACCACTCCTGTCGTTCCTTCGACGTCTGTCGGACCTCAACCCGAGGGGACTTCCGCCGGTATAGGTATACCTCGAATTTTCCTTTCGGGTCTTTTGATTACATTCGACAGTTTTCTTAAGCTCCTACACTGCTGCTTGCAGGGTCTCGATCATCTCTTTATGAGCGCGTCCACACTCTTTTGGTCGACACTGATCCAGACAGGGATGTTTTCCGTATGGACCTTGGCTTTTTTACCGCCTTTTACAACGGCATGATCGGAAAGCTTCTTCACAGAGAGTATTGTTTTGATCAGTTCAGGCGTTCCTTTTCTCATCATATGAAGATGATGAGGGAAGAAGGACACCCAGAGCTGGTCGATTCCTTCACTGCCGAGTTCGCTGTTCTGGAGTCAGAGATCCGAGAGCTGAGAGAGCTGAAGGCTGGTGGAGCTTCCTCTTTTGTATCCTCTCAGATGAAGGATAGGCTGATGCAATGGCGTGACCTGAGATCTTCCATCGGTAGCGAGCTTCGATCACGTGAGCATTCTGTTGCACAGCTGATGGGTACCCTGGCGAAGAAGGACGCCAGCAGAGCCGAGTTACTCAGCTCCTTGGATTCCACCCGTGAAGAGATAGCTAGGCTGAAGGAGGCTTTAGGGCGTGCCGAAGAGTCCGCTACTATTATAACCGAGGACCTGGCTGGATTAGAGCGTTCTCGTGAGTGGACGCTCGATAAGCTAGGATCGACACAGGAGGGATTGATGAAGCTGCAAAGTGAAGCCGCGAAGGTCTTAAGTAGTTCCGAAGACTCTGTCCGAGCTAGCCTGCAGGCAGAACTCGAGCAGGGCTACATGGACAGGCTCTCTAGTTTAGAGTCTCAGGTTCTTAACCGTCAGTTGCCTTCGGGCTAACGAACTTGTTATTGTATGCTTTTGGCTTGATTTATTACTAGAGACTCCGCATTTGTTTCTCTCACAGGATTTTTGGCACACCCCCAGCCCCTGACAGGTTTAGTATGCCATCATGCTAAGAGAATCACATTTCTTATAGGGAAAGGGCACCCCGCACCGCGTGTTAGGCGATGACTTATCCCTTCTTAGGATTCAGGATAAAATTCCTCAGGTTCAAACCCTGGCGTCTTCTTTCAATCGGCGAAAGACTAAACCGGCTATACGTGTTAGGTATAGACTTTGGGGTTTTTGGCAAACCCCCAGCCTTCAACGGGTTTGATATGACTTTACCGACTACCGTTTGAGTCGGGCTAGTATGCAGGTTGTTTAAATTCGTTCTGCATATAACGTTGTGCTAAAAAGTTAACTCTTTTAGTGCTACGATATTGAATACGTAGACTTCGTCTTTCTCACGGGAATAGACTACCCGGCAGCGCGTGTTAGGCGTTGACTTCATCCCTGTCTTTTCTGAAAGCAAAGACAGGGGAAGAGGGGAGAGGATTGTGCTAAGAAAATTGCTTCCCTTAGACTTGGTGCTATGATGTTGAATACATAGGCTTCGTCTTTCTCACGGGAATAGACTACCAGGCAACGCGTGTTAGGCGTTGACTTAACCTCTGTCTTTTCTGAAAGCAAAGACAGGGGAAAAGTGGGAGAGGGAGAATTTTATATTCTATCTTCCAGCATTGAAGAGGAAGAATTTTATATTCTATCTTCAATTGGAAAGAAGACTCAATGGGAGAGGAAGAATTTTATATTCTATCTCCCATTGCTGAAGAGGAAGAATTTTATATTCTATCTTCAGTTAGCAAGGAAACTCGAGGTGGGATCTCCACCCCCAGGATCCGAAAGATGAAACTAGGAGTGGGATCTCCACACCGAGAATCGAAAGGTCCAAACGACCATACCTTTTATAGGCTTGGTCATTTGAATCTGAAGAGGAAGAATTTTATATTCTATCTTCAGCAGGAAAGGAAACTCGAGGTGGGATCTCAACCCCCAGGATCCGAAAGATGAAACTAGGAGTGGGATCTCCACACCGAGAATCGAAAGGTCCAAATGACCGTACCTTTTATAGGCTTGGTCATTTGAATCTGAAGATGAAGAATTTTATATTCTATCTTCAGCAGGAAAGGAAACTCGAGGTGGGATCTCCACCCCCAGGATCCGAAAGGTTCAAACGACTGTACCTTTTATAGGTTTGGTCATTTGAATCCGAAGAAGCCCGATTTCTACCCTAACTTTTATAGGTTTGGTGGAAAAAGGAGCAACAGCAACTGTTCGTTCATCGAAAAGTGGTGACTCAGTCTCAATCTTGGCCAGGGTAAGCTTGACTAAGTGAGAGTGGGGAACAACCCTACCTTTCATAGGTTTGGTTGTCCGGATTGAAAGTGGACCTCTCATTCATTGGAGGAATCGAGAGGAGATTTTGGTTGTGGTCCTAACTGTAGTAAGGTTTGACCAAGTGGAGATTGTGTGGCGGAGACTGTGAGTCGTCAAACACCACTGAAAGTTTTGTGAGGGAAGATTAATCCATAGAATGATTAGATCTCATCTCAGCAAAAAAGTGCTTGTGAGAGTTAGAGTCTGACAAACAAGAACATTCGGAATTCGAATGTGGATTTCTTGTTCATCTCTCTTACAGCGACCGGGTTATCCCTAAGAATACCCCAATGCGGTATTCTTCCGGGAACTTCCTGGTACATCGAAATTTTCTGAGGATACTAAGGATAGTATCTCTTCAGGAATTTGCTATTTATTGGCATCATAAGCCGGTCACCATCTTTGGTGACTAAGCGATATGCGCCGTTCGAGTAAACTGTCTCTACTACGAACGGTCCTTCCCATTTGGGTTCAAATTTGCCTTTCTTCTTAGAGTTAAGGATCATAGGACGTCTTTCAGTTAAGACCAAGTCCCCTTCCTTAAAACTCCTCTGTCGAACCTTTTTGTCGAAGGCTCGAGAAATTCTGGCTTGGTCAAACCTTCCTACAGTTAGGGCCAAAACCAAAATCCCCTCTCGAGATCGGCGGCTCCCACTGTGGTCGCCAGCTTGTTTTCGGGAAAAGTTGCTGTTTTCATTGCTTTGAGATCTGTTACAACTTCAAGCGTTACAACAAAATCAAATGAAAAGTCGATCTTTTTATAAGATCTACTTGTGCAATAAAACAAAGATTACAACTTTATCGAAAATAAACACGAGATCCCGTTTTGGTGCGGTCTCGCTTGCGTGGGTCTTTTGCCTGTGACGGGGATGTTGATATCCGTGGACCACCGGTCAATCAGATCCGTTCCGGAAGAATCCGGTAGAGTTTCGTTTATCCGCGAAGGGATATAGAAACAGAACTTCGTCGATCCGCGTGAGATCTAGAAGTTTTAAAGCGTATATCTCGGCTAAAACGAGACACTAGCTCTTCTTAGTATTACCTGCGAAGGGTAATACCAAGGGGACGGGTGATGAAGGGTTGATGAAGACCTCTCGCTCCTCGCTCCGACAGGGCTTCGCCGCTTCTCTTGCAAATTTCAGATCTCAAGGATAAAGCCCAAGATCTGAAATTTCCTCCAAGCTCTAGCCTTGCTCTCCCAAAAATCCAGCCCTTTGAATGAGGACCCAAGGGGTCTATTTATAGGCCAAGAGGGGACCCTAGGGGCTGCCCAAAAAGGTGTTTCGCCGTGTAATAATCTTGGAGACACCCCCAAA
>BQKN01054932.1:0-18339 GCA_022839385.1 Asparagus kiusianus | reverse complement strand
GCGTGACAACGTTTAGCGTAGTCAACCGCGTCTGAGAACATCTTTGGCCAGTAATAGCCAATTCGTCGGAGGCGATCCCCTAATTTAGCTCCGGGCTGATGAGCTCCGCACATCCCTTCATGAGCTTCCTTGAGGGCCTCTTTTGCTTCCTTTTGAGAAAGACATCGGAGCAAAATACCGTCATGGGATTTACGATACAGAGTCTGAGTGACTGTATTGTAATAGAATCGGAGGGCCTTTCGTTTGATGCCGGCCGCTTCCTTGGGGTCGTCAGGCAAGATTCCGTATAAGACATAGTCAACATATGGAAATCGCCAATCTCTAGACTCGAATTCTATAGAGGTCGTACAGACTTCCTCCGTCATTGTCTTGTCTGAGCTTTCCTCCTTAGGAATCTTGGAGGAGTATAGTTCACGTCCTGAGACTGGGATTGTCGTTTCGGTTCCTGGTGGTAATGCCAACGAGGTCGCTAATGAAGCCAAAGCATCTGCGTAAGCGTTCTGGGCTCGTGGAATGTATTCGGTAAAGAATCCCTCGAACTGCTTAGCTTGCTTCAGCACTGCGAAGTAGTATGGGATTAAGTCCTCATGACATA
This sequence comes from Asparagus kiusianus, assembly GCA_022839385.1. Lineage (NCBI taxonomy): Eukaryota > Viridiplantae > Streptophyta > Magnoliopsida > Asparagales > Asparagaceae > Asparagus > Asparagus kiusianus. Next base: position 17,744 of record BQKN01054932.1, on the reverse strand, counting down.
CTTCGTATTCCCCTCGGACTTGATTTACAATGAGCTGAGAATCACCATAAGCCTCAAGGCGCCGAATATTGAGTTCTTCGGCAAGTCGCATCCCTAGTAGCAACGCGTTATACTCAGCTACATTGTTGGTACACGGTTCGATTAAGGAAAATCCTCTTGGGATTACGTGACCATTAGGCGATACGAGCACCACTCCTACTCCCGCAGTAATCGCTCCGTGAGGGTTTGCTCTAGACGCGCCGTCGAAGAATAATTTCCACACTTGTGTAGATTCTTGAGCAACACAAGCTTCGGCGATTTCGTCGGGCAACTCTTCATACAACTTAGATGTCCCTGGCACCGGGTGATCGGCTAAGAAATCTGCCAATGCTTGACCCTTGACTGCCTTTTGGGGCATAAATTGCATGTCGTATTGTGACAAAAGGATGGCCCATTTTGCAAGCCGACAATTCAAAGACGATGGTTTCGTCATCAGGACTCTTAAAGGATTCACCTTCGAGATGACATGAATTGTCTGTCCAACTAGGTAATGTCGTATCTTTTGAACCGCGAATACCAAAGCGAGACATTCTTTCTCGACCGGGTTGTACCGATGTTCGGCTCCCATCATGGTCCTGCTTAAATAGTAGATGGCTTGCTCATGACCTTGATCATCGTTCTGGGCCAGTAGCGCTCCTAGCGAATGATCCATAGCCCTTACATATAACAGGAATGGTTTTCCTGATATAGGGGCCACGAGAACGGGTGGCTGGGTGAGATATTTCTTGATCTCTTCAAATGCTTTTTGACATTCCCCATCCCACACAAAGGACACTCCCTTCTTCATGAGCTTCGAGAAAGGTTGGCAGCGCCCCGAAAGATTAGATATGAACCTCCGGATGTAGGCTAGTCTACCTTGCAAACCTCGGAGTTCTTTGAGGTTCTTCGGCGGCGGCATGTCTTGGATAGCGCGCACCTTTTCCGGATCTAAAGAAATTCCCTTGGATGTGACAATAAATCCCAGGAATTTTCCACTTGATACTCCGAGAAATGATTTTGTTGGATTCATCTTCAGCTGATGTGTTCGCATGATTTCAAACATCGTTTTCAGGTCTGTAAGATGATCCCCTTTATGTTGGCTTTTCACTACGATGTCGTCAACGTAGCATTCGATCTTCTTACGCAGATGTTTGTGGAAGATAGTGTTCATTGCACGTTGATAGGTTGCACCTGCATTTTTCAGGCCGAAGGGCATCACTGTGTAGCAATACACCCCCAGCGGTGTTCTGAATGCAGTATGCTTCTCGTCGTCCGGGTGCATCTTGATTTGATTGTACCCGGAGAATCCGTCCATGAAAGACATTCTTTCGTATCCGCAGGTATTATCGATCATGACATCCGTGATAGGAAGTGGAAACTCGTCTTTTGGATAGGCTGCGTTAAGGTCGCGGAAGTCGATGCATATACGGACTTTACCATTTTTCTTGGGAACTGGAACAATGTTAGCTACCCAGTCTGGGTGTTGTTCTTCCCTGACAAAACCCGAGTCTATAAGCTTTTTCACTTCAGACTCGATTGATTCCATAATTTCCGGACGAAACCTACGTTGTTGTTGTTTAACGGGTTTGGCATCCGGATCAATGTTGAGACGGTGCACGGCAACCTTCGGGTCAAGGCCAGGCATGTCTTCATAATTCCAAGCAAAGACATCTATATATTCTCGGATGAGAGATATAAGATCTTTTTTCTCGGATGATGATAAATCCTCAGCTATGAAAATGGGTTTAGGGTCTTGTGCGTCTCCCATATTAACCTGGACCACTTTATCTTCAGTGGGTGGTTCGCATTGTTCGAATCGCATGTCCCACAAAATGTTAAGACGTTTGATCCAGGGGTCATTGATCGATTCCATTAACCCTTCATCGTCCCCTGCATTTTCATCCGGGTGATCGATTGAAACCATATTCACGGTCAGATTTCTAAAGAGAGGTCCGACACTGACATCAGACTCATATGCAGATGTTCCGGATGAGCGGTCCTGACGCAGATAATTACTTATTTCATTTTCTGAGACAGCGGGAGGTGTGACAAATCCTAAACCCCTTCTAGTCTTTTGATAGTAATCTGGGGGTTTCCCTTTGGGGGTTAGGGACATTCGGATTGGTGTTCGCCTTCCTTTCCCGAAATTTAGACCCTGCTTCTTGTCAAAGTCATACCCCATTTGTTTCATTAACCGGAGGGAATTAGGTTCGTGATAATGGAATTGAGGAACTCCATCATCTTCCTCCGAACTTCCTCGTTTGAGTTGTATCGGTTTGACTTTTCCAAAACAGATCGGCTTCCGCCCTTTCCTTTTGGATGGGACTTTGAAGAAGGCTTTCTGTGCATCCTCTATTTCTTCCTCTGAAACGAGGGATGACTCGATCGGCAATGTGAGTGATGCCTCTGTGCACAGTACGTGCCATGGGTTGGTACCTGCACTAGAATTATTCTCTATTTGTTTATTGTTAAGAGAGACACCAGACAAGTACGCTAAAATGAAATCTTCATTAATGCACCACTCGCCCCCACTCGGTACATCATTATTACTCTCACCCTGACCCATTACATCAAAGTTTAATTCCCAAGGACAGTCTTCGTCAGGATCTGGCTCGATGTCAGCTTCGTTACCGCTGTCTACATCTCCTTTCTCCTGGGACTCCAGATAGAAGACGGAGTCGGTGTGGAAGTTTTCTACTCCTCGGAAGGGGTATTTTTCTGCGATTAGAGTTCGAACTTCACCCTCGTCATTGGCGTACTTCATAACCTGGTGCAGGGTGGATGGGACAATGCGGTTGGCATGTATCCATGGTCGTCCTAGCAAAAGATTGTAAGACGTGTCCGCATCTATGATGTAGCATGCTACCTCAGACTTGAGATCTCCGATCTGGCACCTGAGCTTAATCTTCCCCAGGGGTCGGGTACTGTTTGCATTGAACCCGAAGATAGTAGTCTGGGTAGTGTGCAGTCGGTGCATAGGAATCCCTAATACCTGCATGACCCTGTAGGGCATGATGCTGAGCGCTGAGCCCGGGTCAACCTGAACACGACTAATTTCTGAAGATCCAATATACCCTGTGTAGTACAGTGGTCGGTCATGTTCGTGTTTGACCTGCATGTCTTCTTGTGTGAACGATATGCATGGTAGACTTCTCGCCGCTTGCAGGCATTGCAGACAAGTTTGATCATCAGAAGCCTCGAGAATCGGAGTGACTTGTGTAATAAAGCTCTCCGTATTCTTTAAAGCTTCGATCAGAGCTTCCTTGGTAGTTTTAGATAACTTCAAGAGCTCATATAAAGTGATCCTAGCCGGTATGTTAGCCAGTTGAGTCATGACGTTGAATTGAAAGGGAGCACTTGACTCCCCGAGTTCCTGGTGAAGATTTTTATTGAACCGGAGCTCTTTTTGTTTGCCTTTGTCGACCGGCTTCTTCGGCACAGAACCCCCAGCGTCTTGGGGCTGTTCTTCCACCTCTTGAGCATTCTGGCCGTAATCCCTCAGGTAGGCTTTTCCTGACCGAGTGCCAGGGTTGTCTCCTGGATATGCTGCCAGGACAATCCTCTCCTCTTCTGAATCAGTAAGAGGTTTGAGGTGGTCATCGTTTTCGGTAACGGAGGGGCTAATCATGTTGGAAGATTTAGCCTTGCCTCCCTTCTTTCTGGACGAGATGCTCGTCCACTGTTGATCTTCAAGCAAATCAGGGTGGACCCACATGATTTCCCCTTTTGGGGTGGTGAGGGGTACCAACCCCCTGTCCTTCTGACTATGCAAGTCAGCATTCTTTAGGTGCATTTCTCCCTTGCGGATGGGTACAACACCGTTCGCGGTTACCACCGGGGGAAGTCACCAAATTGGACCGCTATCATATTAGTGGATACGGTCTTCTGCTCTGGCTTCAAGGTGAGCACATTAGCGTTTACCAAATTCTGCAAGATGTCTTTGAAGACATAGCATTTCTTGGTAGGATGCCCAAGGAATCTGTGATAACGGCAATAGTTGGGATCATCAACTTTCCCCGCTTCATCTGGTTTCCTGATTTCAGGCAACTGGAGTTTATTGTTCTTTCGAAGCAATTGGAATAAGGTATCCACATGCTCCTCCTTGAACGAATACTGTTTAGGCGCTCTTTGTTGATTTGGCGCCTTGCCTTGCTTGGTAGGTGGTGGCACTCGCGTGTAGTCGGCTGCTAGAGTCTCTTTTCCTTTAGACCGCTGGGTATTTTGCTGATTGCGTTGTTGCTGCGGCTTGGGTTGTGGCTCTTCTTCAGCTTTGACTCGCGCCACTATCTCTTCTGCTTGTTCTCCTTGCGAAACTAATTGTCTCCAGGAGCGACACTCTGCTACTCCCATCTGAGCGAGGAGTTAGGTCTGCAGGTTGTGCCTGCACGTTTCAACCAGAGTTGATTGAGTCATACCTGAGGGGCATCGCAATGCCATGCTGCGGAACCTCTCTACGTAAGCCTTGATTGACTCTCCTTTCCTTTGCTTAGTGGCAAGAAGAGTTGGGACGGAGACTTCTGTATCGTCCTCAAAGAATCTGGCCAAGAATAGCCTTTCCAGATCTATCCATTTTTGGATAGATCCAGCAGGCAATTTCATGAACCATTCGAAAGCGACACCTTTAAGGGTACCGATGAATAACCTGGTCAGGATAGCATCATTCGCTACTACGTCTCCAGTTTGGGATTTGAAGTAGTAAATGTGTTGATTCGGCGATCCTGTGCCATCGAAAGGTTGTAAGGTAGGGGCCTTAAATTTTGGTGGGTAGGGAGCTGTATCCCACTCAGCAGGGTAAGGCCGTACTACTCCCTCTTCGCGAAGCTCGCTTCTGTTGGCGATTGCGTTGAGGCGAGCCTCCAGTTCATCCACCTTGGTGGATTGAGGATGCAGTTCCTTTTCTATCTCCCTCTCACCTTCGGAAGAAGATCCCAGATTGTGAGTCTCACGATCTGAATGTTCGTGCACTCTTTGTTTTCCCTTCGAAGTTGTTCTCCGGGAAGATTCGGGTTTGTGGCCTTTTTCAGCAAGAAGCTGGGCCAACATCTCCTTTAATTGGAGGAGTGTTTCCTGTTGCGTCTGGAGTATGACACTATGTTCGTCCACTCTTTTGGCTATGTCTTCGTGGTTCCCTGCTGTGTAAGCGGAAACCTTGCGTGCTCCAACAGAGCTTGAAGATTGAGATTCGGCTATTGCCGAATGTTCCTCACTTGTTGTAATGCCCTTGGCTAATTTTTGATAGTCAACCGGGCGAATAGTTCTCGTCCGAGTCCGAGTATTCTGATATACTCCTTCGAACTGGTCACAAATTTCTCGGACAGTTGGTGGATGACTCTCTTATGACTCGTCAGAATCAACATGCGAGGCCTTCCCTCGGCCGATCATATTGATAGTGACCTAAGGGTATTCCGCTTCAGTTGTCTTCTTTCTGTTGCGGCGTTGTCGTTTAGCTGGCCTAACAACGTTTGTCAACCTATCGAATACTGACTGCCGAGGTGCGGATGCACAACAAGGGCATTCTGATAGGACTGCCGAGATGAGCCTCTCACATTGACACGAGTGAGCTGCTTGTGTTGTTGATTTTCCTCTCGACAATAATTCCCGTAAGTCAGGAATTTGGGAGGAAACGTTCCCCGGGCTAGGAGGTGGAGATGGAACCCCCTGCCCTTGGGTAGGTGAGGTTGGTTCTTGTTGAACGTGAATTTTAAATCCACGCTGTCCTTTTTGAACCTGACGGACCCCTTGAAGATCGCGTTCTTGAGACATAACGCGAGGGTCGCGTTGAGATTTGTAAACACTAGGCCGAGGCCTGCGTTTAAATGAAGAACTTGGCCTCTGAGGGTCGAGTTTTGGTTGAACGCGCCCCTGAGGGTCGCGTTTAGTTGGTAAAACGGACTCCTGAGAGTCACGCTTCGTTTGAACGCGCACCTGGGGGTCGCGTTTAATTTGTGAAACAGACTCCTGAGAGCCATGTTCAATTGGAACGCGCCCCTGAGGGGTGCGTTTAGTTTGTGAAACAGACTCCTGAGAGTCATGTTCAATTGGAACGCGCCCCTGAGGGGTGCGTTTAGTTTTGACAGCTCCGTTCTGAGGGCTGCGTTTTGTTTGAACGACGCGCCACTCAGGGTTGCGTTTGAGCTGTATCAGCCTAGGTTCATAGTTGGGCTCATTGCCACGCAGTGAGCGTTCTTCTTTGGGAACGCTAGGCTCGGTTGGATTTTCAGTAACGCGATGTTCGCGTTGGGTTAACAATCGGCTTTCTCGTAAGTGTGCTCGTCGTATGGATCTTCTCCGTCGGCGAGCAGCGTTCTTTTTGGCTTGTCTCAAAGCCTTAGCAGCAACATCATCGACGTTCACAGGACTCGTCTCTTCCAAAGGCCGTTTGTGGCCTGAAGCACGTTGGGCTGACGCGGAGGTGGGATTTTCCGCCTGCAGAGCCAACTTGAGTTCCTGGCCGAAGGAGAGGGCTTTCTTCGGCACTTCGACAACAGAATTGACCTTCTTGGAGGTCTTGCGTACATCGTGCTTAGCCTTGGGGCTAAGCGATCCAGAGGATAATGTTTCCTCATATTTTGCTTGATCAAACTCCACGATGAGAGTTTCTACTGTCGTTCCCATGAGGTGGACGTCGGACTGCGCCACCACTTCTTCATCGGAAAAGCTTATCCCCAGCGGAGTCGCCATCTTTTGTATGTAGGAAAATTGCAATAAGGAAGATAAAAGAAAATTTGAATTGATTCCTTTGATCTCGATTACAACTTGATTACAAAAGAGAGGAGAACGAAATTGGTTCTTCCCCTTTGTTTAAAACTGGGTTCTTCTTGGTAGCGATGGAGTGCTTCCTTCGATTGATAGCGTCGAACTTGCTCTCCGTTGACGATCCGACCGTCTCTTATCTCGTGGGGACGATGAACTTCTGTAGGAAGTTTTATACGTAACTCTTTAATGAGTTTAAGAACTCTGAACGAGTTAAAACTCTGTAGATAGAGTTGTTAGAACCGAAAATTCGGTTAATGATCAAGCTGGATCCGTTGTCGAAGAATCCTCTCGGATTTGATCTTCTGAGTTTGATTCAAAAATCCTATCTCCAAGGATTTCGTTGCTGCTAAATCTCCAACCTGTGCGGTTTAGATCTCTAAAATCCAACCTACTCACTCTTCCGTTTTCAAAGAGCCAGCCTCTAACTCTCTCGAGTTTGTTGAGTTTTTATAGGGGGATAAGGGGTTGTAACTGACCCCTATATCCGCTCCTACGTGGGCGAAAATCCCTCAGAACGTGGGATAAACGGTTCTGGAACCGTTCGACTTGTGTTTGAACAAGTCAAACGCCCAATCTGGCGTTCAGAACCCAACTTCGTGTCTTAGAATCGTGACGCGAGGGTCGGTGTTAGCTGAACATTGATGAACGCGAGGGTCGCTCGCGTTTTGGCTTGTTGCCTGCTTGGTGACGCGGGGGTCGGTGTGAGTTGAACCCTTACGAACGCGAGGGTCACTCACGTTGAGTTGTGTCTTGGAAACGCGGGGGTCGCCTGCACTTCCATACTTGTGACGCGGGGATGACTTCCGCGTTTTAGAAGAAGCTTGTTGACTTGTGACCTCTTCTGTAAGATATTGCAAAGACCGTTGTTCTGTAATCCTCGCTTTAGCTGTTGTGGAGTGTGAAAGTCGTCAAATTGTAACCTTCACTGTAGATTGTGAAGACTGCTGAATAGAGTTTCCATCAGTTGTCGGAAGTGTCGTCGAATTGTAACTCTTCTCGATCTATGTGAAAAGTCCTCCATTTGCAGTTTCTTCGCTTATCGACCCGAAAACTATTTGATTATAGCTTCCGTTGTAGGAGCTTAGACGGGAATCAACATCCATAGTGTCTTTTAGACGAATATTTGCCCACAACTCTCTACCAAGCAACTCACTAACTAAGTCCAACCTTTTATTTCTAAAATCATTACACTGCTCATCAGCATCTCTATTAGTCATGCTGTTGTCGCAGCCATCAAGATCAATCATCTCAGAAATGAGGTTGTGTTTGCGGTGATTTGAAAGTCATTTGATGGTGATCTTTATCGTAGGGGCTTGTTTTAACCAGCTATCCACTGTGATTTTTAGACATCCTACAGTTAGGGATGTGAAAATTTTTATAACTCCTTTTGGAGAGGAGGGCTACTCTTAATTGAGAAGGCCTTCCAAAAATTGTAACTTTAGTTGCAATTAATAATAATAATTTTTTCACCACTTTAAATTTTTCTCTTCTTCTCTTTGTTAGATGATGAAGATGAAGATGGAGAATTATTTGAAGGTTTGTATTTCTTTTCTTTTTCTCTTTTATTGGTTATTAGTTTAGATTTATTTCTATGCTTGTAGTTAGATTTTATTTTCTTATTAAATAGCCAAGAGGCTAGAACCCTCTTGCCTTAGATTTATTTCATGCTTATAGAGTAGATTTATTTTCTTGCATTTAATTCTTATAATTTTATTTTGTAGTTTAGATTTTATAATTTATTTTGTAGTTAGATTTTAATTTCTTACACTATTCACCTTGAGGCTAGAACCCTCTTGGGTTTAGTTTTTCTTTTTATTTATTTTTATTTTGTTTGATTCGCCTTTAGGCTAGAACCCTCTAAGGAATTACCCTTTTCTAAGAAGTGGGTTCAATTTTAGATTACCCATATCTATAATTGAATCCACCATCTTTAATTTCTTGTATTTTTTTTATTCTAGAATTTTGTTCTTCATTCTTGATTTTTTATTTGTTTCTTGATTTTATTCATTTTTCCTTCTCACCTTATTGATCATACTCATTCTTTTTTCAAATCCACTCTCACCTACACTCTAAACCTATTTACACATCATTTTCACTATCTCAATCTCTTCACAATCACATTCACTCATCACTCCTATTTGTCATGCACATAACATAAGAACCAATTTTATATTTTCTCCTACAAAACACCTTCCTCGTGGGATCGATATCTTTATACTATAACTTGACACGGTTGTGCACTTGCAACCTTTTTGGTACATGTTTATACTGCATCAAGTTTTTGGCGTCGTTGCCGGGGAGGGTGCTTAAGTAGGTTTTAATTATTTTGGTTCTTTAACTTGTGTGTTTCTTGTGAAAGAACTACTTGAAGATTAAAGATCAAGAATTGGAGATTGAGGAATTGGAGATTCACTTGTGGTAAGTCTTCTTCTTTATATTTTCAATTCCACACCTTTAGTTAGTTTCTTCACAATTAGAGACAATTAGGATTAAAAAAAAGATTTTATTTTGTTGACCATAATAAAATCCATCTTTCACTTGGATATTAACTAACAAGATAATAAACTCAAACAATTTTCCCCCTTCTCATAGTTGTTTGATTGTTAACCCTAATTAAAAAAACATTTTCTCTTTTTCATCCTTTTTAGTTGCTTTTAATTCATAGGGTTGCATTTCATATTGTTAGTAGGAATTTACCAAGTGATTTGAGCATCTTGATTTGGCACACACTTAAAAATATTTTTAAGGGCAAAACCCCGTAATCAAGATAAGGTGAGGGATTTCATCACCCTTCCCTTAGCCCAAAAATCACTAATTCCTCACTACACCACCCAAGCCTAATAAAACTCATTGGACGTTGGTCCTAAGGATTCGAGCTCAATAAGTAACAAAGAATCCTTAAGTGAACCGGTTTAAGTTTTCTTGGATTAGTTGGTGTCTAAGGCAAGGTTTAGGGGTTGCGTAAAGCGCTCCGCAAAGAACGAGGTACTTAATTGATCTCTGATCACCCTCTAGTACTATCCTTACCTGGCTAACTACCCGGGTAAAACTTTTATCTTTTTACTTAAGGAATTTTTGGTTAGGAGCTAGTCTAGTTGAGTTAGGCTTAACCCTAGAGTTAGAGTGATTGAAAAGTGATTGATTTTGATTTGTTTTAGTTAGGATTTTCCATTTTCTTCTTTTTAAAAAAAACTAACTTTTATTTTTCTAAAAAAATATAAAAAGAAATTGTTTTTGGTGCATGCAAAACGTGGACAAATTCATTTTGAACAAATGGCTAATCCACAAGTTTTTCAAAATTTATGTGATCCCAATAGGATTGAAATCTCCAATGAAGCTCGGGAGTTTGTAGAGAGTCCATCTCAGTATTCGGTGAATGATCCATTTTTTTCAACCTACAACCCAGGTTGGGCAAGTTACACAAACATTGCATGAAATCAGGAAAACCACTCTAGAACTCAAAACTTCACTCCCTCTTTGAACCAACATTGTCCTAGGGGTAATACAGTTCCTTTCAATTCTCATCCATAATTTCAACAACCCAATCTGTCACATCAAAATCAGTCTCCACATCATCAAATTGTAACTCACACTCCTCTTGATACAGATCATGATGAACGTCTCAATATTTTGGAAAAAGGTTTTGAAATCATAATTAAGGCCTCCACACTAGCCACGGATATGTTAACTCAAACATCCTACACGATGAACTCCTTTATGCAATCAACCGAACCCATACTTAACTCTAACACTCAAGCCATAGCTAGATTAGAAACCCACATTGATCAACTAGCTAGTGTCATAAGTGAAGGAGAGGAAGGAGAAATTTTGAGTCAACCCGTGGTCAATCCTAAGGACACTCAAATGAATGCACTACAGTCAGGAAAACAGGTCGATAATCAGGAAAGAACACCTTTAAGCCAAATTCTTGTTCCAATTCATTCTTCCCCTGATAATTCAATTCAAGAAAGACCGGGGGAAGAAGAAGAAGAGTCAGATCTAAGTTTTAAGGAAATTTTTGGTGAGGAGCTGAAAATATTAGGAGAAGCAGATCAGGTTTGTCAAAATAAAGAAACTGTGTTAAACAATTGCTGCTTTGAACTGAATTTTGAAAAACTCTTTCTTGATGAACTAAGATTTTTGGAAAATAAACAACAACCAAATTTTTACACATCAACCATGAATCTTGGGGTTGAGAAAATTGTTAAAGAAAAATTGGTTGTTAGAGAACAAACATTCACAAATCAAGAATCTAAGTCCAATATGCATGACACCAATAATACCTACCTTCCATTACCACAAAAATTATTGAACACCCCGAAATGCTTGGAATTTTACATTATTGATTACATCATTCTGAATTTATTTAAAATCCGGGGAAGAATTTTCAACAATAAGATAGGATTCAATGTAGAATACGAGCTCTTCGTGTTGAACACTTCATTCTACATTATTTGTTTTGTTTATTTAGAATAATAAAAAGAATTTATTCTTCTCTCATTCGAGAGTTTCTTATTCAGTTGAAAAAAAATGAAAAAAAATAAAAAAAAAAGAGAAAAAAATTAAAAAAATGAAAAAAAAGAAAAGAAAAGAAAAAAAAGAGAAAGAAGAATAAATTTTTGATTCCATCCTCCTCAGACCAAAGGTAATTGCAGATTTTTATCAGCTGATCAAATGTAAGTACTTCACTTCTTATCTGCTTTACTTTGTGCATCATAGAGTTTGTATTGAGGGCAATATAAAATTTAGGTGTGGGGGTGGGAATTAGTTAATTTTTCTCTTTGTTTTACATTTTTTGTTGCATTTTTGTCATTTTTTTTCCTTTTCTAAAAAAATTTATAAAAATATCATCACTTGCCAAATTGATAGAGTTATGTAATAATTGATTTATTTGATAAATTTTAAATTTTCTAATCTGCTATTTACTCAAGTTCACCTTTTATGATAACTCTAAATAAAGTTCTTAAGAAATAATTTTCAAAGTAGTATACTTTACTTAAGCCTTAACTTAGATTTTTATTTAAAATAATGGAATGCATGCTTAGCTTAGAGTTAAAAATAATTTTTCAAAGTGGCTTGACTTACATTTTTTTCAGAATATATACATATAAAAAATATTTGCAAAAAAAAGAGTGCAAAAAATGGGCACAAAAAAAAGGACTAGCAAAAGTTTAGGTATGGCGGTATTTGATAATCATATTTTATTACAATATTATGCCCTCATTATCTATTTTTAATGAATAAATATACCACTAATAATTATTTTTATCTTTTAATTGCAGGTTAATGAAGAATAAAGCCCAAAAATCCCATCTCTCAACAAAATCTCATGAATTAAATGAAGAACACAAGCAAGAGCCAAAAATCTCAAGCCCAGAATCAAGCCGACTAGCTTGTAGAAGCCGGAGAAAATAAAAAAGTCAAATATGAAAACTAAATATATTCAAGATGGTTGGCTGCAAAGAAATGACGATATCTCTTAATCCGGAAGGCGGAATTTAACATATAATATATAAAAATCGCCTATCTCGACGAGACGAAGCCATCTGTAGAGGCATATTTTTCATTGGACATCGATGCCAGCATCGATGCAGGCATCGATGGCTACGATTCAGTTACAGATCAATGGCTGATTTTTGATGGTTTTGGATAAGGATTCAATTCAAGGGCTCTTATTCATTGATGTTTACTATAAATAGGGGTAGAGAGTGAGGGGTTAGGGGTGTAAAAATTTTTGTAACTCCTTTTGGAGAGGAGGGCTATTCTTAATTGAGAAGGCCTTCCAAAAATTATAACTTTAGTTACAATTAATAATAATAATTTTTTCACCACTTTAAATTTTTCTCTTCTTCTCTTTGTTGGATGATGAAGATGAAGATGAAGATGAAGATGGAGAATTATTTAAAGGTTTGCATTTCTTTTCTTTTTCTCTTTTATTGCTTATTAGTTTAGATTTATTTCTATGCTTGTAGTTAGATTTTATTTTCTTGTTAAATAGCCAAGAGGCTAGAACCCTCTTGCCTTAGATTTATTTCATACTTATAGTGTAGATTTATTTTCTTACATTTAATTCTTATAATTTTATTTTGTAGTTTAGATTTTGTAATTTATTTTGTAGTTAGATTTTAATTTCTTACACTATTCACCTTGAGGCTAGAACCCTCTTGGGTTTAGTTTTTCTTTTTGTTTATTTTTATTTTGTTTGATTCGCCTTTAGGCTAGAACTCTCTAGGGAATCACCCTTTTCTAAGAAGTATGTTCAATTTTAGATTACCCATATCTATAATTGAATCCACCATCTTTAATTTCTTGCATTTTTTTATTCTAGAATTTTGTTCTTCATTCTTGATTTTTTATTTGTTTCTTGATTTTATTTATTTTTCCTTCTCACCTTATTGATCATACTCATTCTTTTTTCAAATCCACTCTCACTTACACTTTACACCTATTTACACACCATTTTCACTATCTCAATCCCTTCACAATCACATTCACTCATCACTCCTATTTGTCATGCACACAACATAAGAACTAATTTTATATTTTCTCCTACAAAACACCTTCCTCGTGGGATCGATATCTGTATACTATAACTTGACATGGTTGTGCACTTGCAACCTTTTTGGTACATGTTTATACCGCATCAAGTTTTTGGCGCCGTTGCCGGGGAGGGTGCTTAAGTAGGTTTTAATTATTTTGGTTCTTCAACTTGTGTGTTTCTTGTGAAAGAACTACTTGAAGTTATATATTTTTTATACTATAACTTGATCAATTGTGTACTTGCAATTTTGGTACATAATTATGCCGCATCAAGTTTTTGGTATTTTTTGTAAATTTTTTATTTTCTGGGGTTGCTAGAAATTTTGTATATTTATTTTAGTGTCTATCGGTTAGAAATTTTCATGGTGTTTTTTTATAAATTATGAATATTATGTGTTATTTGTAATTTTAAACTTATAGGCCTTTTTATAGATTGTAAATTGTTTATAGACTATTTATAATTCATATATTTTCAATTTACTAATGAGTTTGAAATTCTCCGAGGTGTTTTTTATAAATTTTGAATTTTGAGTATTTGTTTGTAATTTTTAAAACTTTAATGGTGTTTTCTATAAATTATATATTATGCAAGGGATATTTGTAACTCCTATATTTCCAATGTACTGTTAGGTTGAAAATTATCAGGATTTTTATAAATTTTACAATCTTGAGGGTTTTATCTTGTAATTTATAAAACGTTTAGAGTGTTTATTACCAATTTTATAAATTTTTAAGGGTTGTTTGTATTATTTGTAGGTTTTTATTGTGTTTATAGGTTTGAAAATTTAAGGTGTTTTTTATAAATTTTGAATTTTAGGAGTGTTTTGCATTTTTCAAAACTTACAAGATACTTTCTCTAATGTTAAAAACTTTTATTTTTTAGCTAGCATATATTTTCAGATTTCTCACTGAATTGAAATAAGTAAAATAGATGTTTTAATAAAATTTTAAATTTGTAGGGGTGTTTTTGTAATTTAAAAACTTAGAGGGTATTTTTTACATGGTCCAAAATTTTTTAGCTGTTGACTAACATATATTTTTTAGATTTCTCTGCAAACTAATAAATAAAAGATTTAAATTATATCAAACATATCACATTTATCCAATAACATGTTAAGTCTCATTATAGATAGGATAAATCATTTAATTATAAATTTAAAGAAGATAGGAAAATTAAATAGATTAGAAAAACAATATAATATTTAAAAAAAGCTAAGGGTAATATTGACCATAGAAAGATTTTCCCCAACTCATACTTTTAAAGGGAGTATGATTTAACCATCGCATCGAGCTTTTTTGATTGTGTTGTCCGTTTCATCCAAAATTTATATGCACCGCTAGAATTAGTCGTTTGAATCAATTGCAATTGAGTACAAATAATTTTCATAAAATAAAATAAAGTACAATGACTTGGCTTGAGCACGGTGACTTAGGGTTGAGGACGGCGCCTCAGGTGAGTACAGTGACTCGGGGTTAAGGACGGTGCTTCGGATAAGTATGATGACTCGGGTTGAGAACGGTGCCTTAGGTGAGGACGGTGCCACGTGTGAATACGATGACTCGGGTTGAGGACGGTGCCTACCGGAAATTATATTATATATACATATATTATAATTTTAGTTAATTGCTCCTTTTGGTTGGAGATAAAACACAATAAACTAATTACCCCTATTTTAAGTTTATTTTTATAACATGCATCATCTCACCAGAAATTTCAACGTGATTAAATTACACTTCCACATAGAACAGACCCCCTTTCAGTTACTGGATTAAACCGAATAATTCAACTTTACTTGTCACTTTTCCATAGAAATTTCGGAACTCAACTGATTAAGTACAAATCAAATGATGATACTCCTTTTTTTATTTTGCTTGCCCTTTTTTTTAATTAGCCTCAACAATATATATATATATATTTGTGTATATATATATATACTAGTATTTAGCCCCGTGCAAAGCACGGTTTCTAAAAGATTTCTGCAAATACTGAACATTTTACCAAAATAAAGTATTATGCTTTAGATATGAAGTAGTAGATGTAATGCAAATAATGAAATTTGTTACCTGACTTGTGGAGTTAAATTGTTACCAGACATGGCTTTTATCACTTCTGGAAAACCTTCTCTGCCATTAACCTGAGCAATGAATCATAATTTTTTAGGCACATACTTTATGTGTTTTAGATAATTGTAATTTTTGATCAAATGCTACTTCAAGCTGTTCAGTTTATAGGATGTTAAATTCATGGGTTAAAAGAACCTAAAATGTCATGATATTTTCTTTTTAGGCTTATTATCATAGATCATATCTAAAAAGAGTTTAGTTTTGCAATTGTAACATGTACTTCAATTGATAGGACCCAAACTCAACTCTTATTGGTGGGATTCTAGTGAAGCCTTTTTAAGATAACTTATATTTGACTTTATCTGTTAAAAATGGATTGTTTGTTATCGTTACCCATTATTGTTATCGTTTGTACGACCTGATTGAATCAAATCCTATAACCACATCAATATGATTTCCCTAAAAATAAAATAAATTCTCAACGGTGGCCGATCATAGCCACCTCATCCCTACAATAAAACTATAATTAACATGAATTATCATGAATTAAGTGCAAAGTTAGTATAAAATTTGATGATATGTTTATAAATACAACAAAAACTATACCAATGAGCAATCAGAGGATATACCTATTCGAGGGATTAGCAGTTATCAGCAATCTGTGAATAAATCCTATCCAACCTCGGTCGCGGCCTCGATGCAAAAGAAGTTTGCTTAAAATAAATTTCAACCAAACCACACACAGATCAGTCACCTAAAATAATACTATACAACCTTGATAAATAGATTTTTAAATAAAGGTCAAAACTTTACATGTGCTTTTGTTGCAAATATATATATTAACTAATACTCAAAATTTTAAAGGACCAAAGTAATAAAATAATTGATAAGCAGATAGAAATCAAATCGCTGCAATCCACCACCCTTTTTTTGGTTAATCCAACACAATGACAACCTAAAATCCTACCGCATCTACCAACAACAGACGAAAAAAAATCAACAATATCACTAATCAAACAACAGAAAATATAAAGATCGAAGAGCCAAAACCTTATTGATCTTGAACTTGTTGAAGACATCCTGAAGAACCTTATAATTCTGTGTCATCTCATACTTGGACTCAGCATCAAAATTAACCTTGTGCATCGGCATCATCCCAGGGTGAACCGCATAAAGTAGTTTTGCAAATTGTAAGTGTAGAGGATATTGTCACAAATAGTGATGATTTAAGGGGCATATATGCATAAACGCATCCTATGCTCTCTTTTATGTCATCCTTAAGGACTTGTTTGGATTGAGGGGAATAAGGGTGAATGGAAGTTAGGGGAACCATTCACCTCTATTCACCTTGTTTGGGAACATTTAGGAGGTCAAGTTATTCACCCTAGTTCTCCTTAGTTCACCCCCTAACAGTATAAAATTTATTACCCCCCAAATTGGGGTGTAACCAAGGGGAAGGGAACTCCCTTCCCTTTCCTTTCATTCTCTCACCTAGTTTCCCTTAACTTCCCTTCACCCCCTACAAATCCAAACAGGACCTAAACGAAAAAAGATTAAATCGAGAAAAGAAAAAAAGGAAGAGAGATGATCTACAAAAATTGGTCACTGCTGACATCGACGATGGTGATCTGGGGTGGCGTCGGCAGCGTCGCCCTCGCCCAATTCTTCCTCTTCAGCGGCAAGGTACTCTAAAATTTGTAACTTTTTGGGGGCAAAATATATCTATATGTTATTATTGATCGATTTAAGAGTGAATATTCCAGTTCTGATAGATTCAATGCAGAAAGTTGTGATCTTCCATCTCAAATCTCTAAATATTGGAATTGAGCCCAAATTGTAAGCTGTAGTGGACCGCTCCAGACGTCGCCTAAGATTTCTTGATCGGAGTCGATCAAAGACCAAATCAATAACCAAATCAGACAAAAATTCGATGAAATTGAGTTAAAAGGTTCGTACCTTTTCAACTTTGGAGAGGTTGAGATGGAGCGTCGAGTTTATCCAGGCGAGGATCTCGTTTCGGTTGACGAAGCAAGTGCTATCCATCATCCCTATGTTCGTCGCCGCCATTAGAGATCATAGAGAGCGATGAGAGAGAAAGAGGAGAAGAGATTAATAAGATTTTGAGTGAGTGGTGGAATGAATTTGTGGAGGAAAGGTGAGTAGGGTTTATACAAATCTAGAAACAAATTCAGATAACGGCAACTGCTGGAGTTTGTGGAGAACGTGGGGCGGTATTAGGGGATAACGGCAACTGCAGCAGTTTGTGGAGAACGTGGGGGGCGATTTTAGGAGAAAAATTATGATTGGCCCAACCACCTTATATTACTGTTCATTTAACCTTTTTGATTGTTCTCCTTTAGTTAAGA
>BQKN01054931.1:0-20245 GCA_022839385.1 Asparagus kiusianus | reverse complement strand
CCATGTGTTGGACAGCTCGTATATGCAGTCCATGTGTTGGACAGTCATTACCTCAGTTCAGACCTTGAGAGTTGATACCTTTACCTGTATAGGCTGGATATGATATCTATTTTGAGTTGTGACACGACATCATATTTAAATCTTGAGATGAGTGGTCTTCTTTTATTGTTTCCTCTGTTATATCTCGGGCTTGGTGTTTAGGGATTTACAATTGGAGATACAAGGTATATACATGAGGGTTTCCTTGTTTGGATTATTTCGCTCGACGTACCTATGCTCGTGTTGTATTTCCCTAAGCACTAAGACCCATTATTATTGCATGGATGATTTAATGCCATTATGTATTATTGTATTTTCATATACAACGAGCCCTATCCCTTGGGGTTGGTTGTGATGTTGCTCGCTAGCGCTTTGACGCTCGTTGTCCCTCCCCCTTTCAGGTCACGAGCTAGAAGCACGGAGAGTCGCAGGTTGATAGCGGATCACTTTAGTATTCAGCTTTACATTCTAGTTATGTATTATTTTCTTTGGGCTCCACTTAGTTGATGTTAGACATTTGAGGATTATTTTCTAGAAGTTGTAAAGGCTGTGTTGCCTTATTTCCTTTACTCAGACTTACTGTATTTGAGACTTGTAAGAACTCCAGTTTATTTCATTTTAGACTTTGACTATGTACTTCAGTTTATTTCGTTGATGAGATGTATTATGTTCTATCATTTCATCCAGTATTGTTGATTCACTTTTTACTTGCTTTGTACCTACACCTGTTGTTGATTCCACTAGAGAGATAGTGATTGTGATGGTGAAACGTGTTATTGCACGGTGTGGTGCATGGCAGGTTTGACATCCATGGTTTCACCTCGGACTGCAGCCGTGTGTGAACCCAGGGGCGTCACAGTTGGTATCAGAGCTCTAGTTCCAGTATCCTTAGGATCATCCGGTGTCGAGTTATGGAGCTAGGTTAGAGTTTCTTAGGATTCATGTATAGAGTCCGCTAAGGATTTCCTAGTATGAGTGAGGACGATATATGCGTATATCTCAAAATTTTGAGAATTTTTTTTATGACAACTATTTTATATAGATTCAAAGTAATTGTGTGAATACTATATGTTGTGAAAAATTGTATTATGGTACGCTATTTATAAAGGTCTAGTTTGACTTATGGACTTTTGTTTTTCTTACCATCAGGAGAGATATGGCAGGACTAGGTAGACCCCGTACCAGGGGAGCTAGCCAGGCAGACTCACAGCAGACTCCACCGGATCAGCAGCAAGCTCAGTCCGAGTCCCAGCAGGTTCCACCCGAGCCGCAGCAGGCTCCTTAGTATCTAGTGGACCTTATGACCCCTCTTATTGCTCGGATGGCAGCTATCGAGGAGATGGTGACGACTCACATTGCACCACGAACACCACCACCACCACCGGTAGCTCAGCAGCAGGGGATACCAGCCGTCCCGATCAGAGAGAGAGACCCAAAGGCAGCACCTGCAGTTATTCCTCTAGCAGTGCCAGATAGAGCCACGGAGCAGGAGGCTTAGCTCCGCATGGTAGAGAGGTACCAGAAGATGAGGGCACCAGAGTTTCAGGGGTCACCAGACCCTCTTGCAGCCCATAAGTGGAAGGAGGATGTGAGCAACATTCTCGATATTCTCGGTGTAGACTCTGTTCAGAAGCAGAGATTGGCTTCTTACAGCCTGAAGGGAGATGCCGGGAGATGGTATCGACTCCAGTTTACCCCGGAGCAGAGGATGACCCTCACATGGGAGGATTTCACCTACTTCTTCGATGGCCAGTATGTTTCTTCTGCAGCACGGACTGGGAAGGAACTCAAGTTATCCTGGTTGACTCAGGGAGACATGACCGTGGCAGATTTTGAGAGCAGATTCATGGAGTTATTACATTTCACGGGCATGTGGCAGACCGGAGAGCGTCAGGCTCAGATGTTTTTGGCTGGGCTTCGCCCAAATCTCCGACGATACCTCGTGTCGAGGAGATTTTATTCAGTTAGGGAGGTAGCTGAGGCTACCACTTCTCAGGAGATCGAGACCTCTATGTTCCTGAAGGACAAGGAGGGGAAGGCCAAGACAGGGCAGAGTAGTGACAAGGGTAAGAACAAGAGAGGTTTTTCTGGACACCTGCAGCTACATCAGGGCCCTTATAAGAGGGGACCCCAGCAGGACCAGAGAGCGCATCAGCAGCGCAAGTTTCAGGGATCCTGTTATAACTGTCGTAAGGTCGGGCACAAGGCTTCAGAGTGTCGTAGTGCACCAACAGGAGTTTAGCAGGGCAAGGGCCCGAACCAACAGCAGCAGCGGCAGCAGGGCAGAGGTCAGGGCCAGCCGAACAGACTTGAGGCACCGCCAGCGATGCAGAGGGCAGAAGGGCAGGTTCGAACAGTCCAGGAGGCTCCCTAGGGGCAGATTATTCCATACTCTCCAGCATTAGTAGTAGAGCAGTCTTCAGCTACAGGCAGAGTTTATGCAGTGGTTCCCCGTGATCACGGTGCTAGCGGAGCAGTTGTCGAGGGTACGTTCCTTGTGAATTCCTTTCCCGCCCGTATCCTTTTCGATTCGGGAGCTTCGCATTCTTTCATCTCGCATGCATTCATGACTAGACTCCAGCTTATAGCTCAGCCTCTAGACACCCCTTTGTCAGTTTCCACCCCTTTAGGTGAGGTATCGCTTCTGGAGAGCGTGTGTAGGAGGTGTACCGTCAGTCTAGACGAGTCGGAGTTCATAGTCGATCTGATAGTGTTGCATATGTCCGAGTTTGATGTTATTCTTGGTATGGATTGGTTGTCGTCCTACCATATTAGTATTGACTGCTTTGCGAAGACAGTCAAGTTGCGAGCGTCCGATGGGTCCGAGATGATTGTAGCCACCTCTCAGGGCAACCGATTTGCGGAGTCGTTTCTGGCGTACATCGAGGAGGTGCTGCGACGGGATCAGGGAGCCGAGTTATTAGAGACTAGAGTTGTCTCAGATTTTCAGGATGTCTTTCAGGACATACCTGGGTTACCTCCTGTGAGAGAGGTTGAGTTTTGTATTGAGTTGCAGCCAGGCACAGCCCCTATATCCCGCGCACCCTATCGCATGGCACCAGCTGAGATGAGAGAGCTGCAGACCCAGTTGGACGAGTTGTTAGCTCAGGGTTTTATTCGCCGGAGTCATTCTCCGTGGGGCGCACCGGTCCTCTTCGTGAAGAAGAAGGACGGTAATATGAGATTGTGCATAGATTATAGAGAGTTGAACAAGGTCACAATCCGGAATAGGTACCCACTACCTAGGATTGATGACTTGTTTGACCAGCTGCAGGGAGCGTAGTATTTCTCGAAGATTGATCTTCGTTCTGGCTATCATCAGCTGCGGGTTCGGGAGATGGATATTCCCAAGACCGCTTTTCTTACTCGATATGGATCCTTCGAGTTCTTGGTCATGCCATTTGGGTTGACCAATGCACCCGCGGTATTCATGGACTTGATGAACCGGGTGATTCTTAGATCAGTTTGTGATCGTCTTCATCGATGATATACTCATTTACTCGAGATCAGAGGCGGAGCACGAGGAGCATCTACGGATAGCGTTGAGGACCCTTCAGGAGCATCAGCTATATGCTAAGTTCAGCAAGTGCGAGTTTTGGCTTTCAGAAGTTAGATTTCTTGGCCATGTTATCAGTAGGGAGGGCATAGCAGTAGACCCAGCTAAGGTCACGGCAGTTCTTGATTGGGAGCCACCGAAGACGGTAATAGAGATTCGCAGCTTTTTAGGTTTGGCTGGTTACTACAGGAAGTTCATTCAGGACTTCTCGAAGATTGCGGCGCCGATTACACACCTTACGAAGAAGGGTGTACAGTTCATATGGAGCACGGAGTGCCAGAAGGCCTTTGATATTTTGAAGGCTAAGTTGACTATAGCGCCGGTTCTGACTATTCCGAGCAGCGACAGGACATTCGTGGTGTATACGGATGCATCATTGGCAGGCTTAGGAGGCGTATTGATGCAGACTCAGAGGGTGGTAGCCTATATCTCACGGCAGTTGAGGGTGCATGAGCAGAACTATCCCACTCATGACTTGGAGTTAGCAGCAGTGGTGTTTGCACTGAAGTCATGGAGGCACTATTTGTATGGAGTGCAGTTTGAGCTATTCACAGACCATCAGAGTCTGAAGTATCTCTTTTCTCAGAAGGAACTCAATCAGAGGCAGAGGAGGTGGATTGAGTTTATCAAGGACTACGAATTCGCGATTCAGTATCATCCAGGGAAGGCGAATGTCGTAACAGATGCTTTGAGTAGGAAGCGTCGACATCGGGTTGCGGCTTTGAGGTGTTCATTGCACAGGGATCTTATCACTCTTAGCCAGTTTGATTTTAGACCCGAGATTGGAGGAACCAGTGCGTTTTTGGGAGCTATGTCAGTACAGCCATCTTGGAGTGACAGGGTTGTCAGAGCACAGTTGGAGGACTCTTGGATTCAAACCCGTAAGGGGGAGATTTCCAAAGAGCCTAAGGCTGATTGGACCATTGGAGCAGATGGAGGCCTACGGACGAAGGGTAGGTTGGTCATGCCAGCTAGTGCAGAGCTAAAGAGGGAGTTATTTGATGAGGCACATCGTACCCGGTACACAGTACATCCAGGGACTACCAAGATGTACAAGGACCTGAAGAGGCGATTGTAGGCATCAAAAATTGCCGATAGGTCCCCGCACACAGCTCAGTGTTAACGAGCAACGATTGAACGTCACTACCTGGTTTACAAGAGTTCAACTGACGTCGGTAAGCGCCTGAAGCGAACCGACGAACCACGTGAGCCGACAGAATCTCAGAACAACGGGGATACGGACTGACCGATAACCCCGTGATCACTGCAAACGGACCAACACCCGTCGTGTCCCGTTCACCTCACCGATTATCCGGCCATTGGGGCCCACAGAGCTCGCCGTCAGAATTCCAACGCATCCGAAATCACTCAAATCTGAGTTCGGGCAAAAAGTCAACGGCGGAATACCCGGTAGCGTCTCAAACGACATGAAACACCCCGGGGGTGTCTAAAAAAATCCAAGACACCCCAAGGGTGTCTCGGAAAATCCAAGACACCTCAAGGGTGTCTTGGATTTCTTGAGACACCCCATGGGGTGTCCTTAGCCATTTCAGCCCCCCCCTCCTTGTTTCCTATAAATAGGCCCTCTAGGCCTCCATTCTCTGGGCTTGGATTTTTAGAGAGGAATTTCTGGTCTTGGGTTTAACCTCGAGATCTGAAATTTCTGAGAAGAGCAGCGAAGCCCTGCCGGATCGAGGAGTGAGATTCTGCACCAGTCCCCCTTCATTCACCTCTCTCATCCTTAGTGTTGCCCATTAACGGTGACCACTAAGAAGAGCTAGTGCCTCGTTTAACCGAGACATAAGCTTTACACTTCTGAGATCTCACGCGGATCGACGAAGTTCTGTTTCTGAATCCCACGCGGATAGACGAAACTCTGCCGGATTTTACCGGAACAGATCTTGAAGAGTCGGCGGTCCACGGATATCAACATCCCCGTCACAGGCCAACAACCCACGCAAGCGAGACCGTACCAAACCGGGCTCTCGTGTTTATTTTCGTTTTAAGTTGTACCCCTTTGTTTTCATTTTATACTGTTGTAACGATCGAAGTTGTAACAGATATCAAAGTAATGAAAACAGCAACTTTTACCGGAAACAAGCTGGCGACCACAGTGGGAGCCACCGATCACGCTGCCGAGATCGGAGTGACGCAACCGGCCTTCAAGATCCGGGTGAATGAAGAGGTCGAGTACGAGTTCGACCAGCAGAAGTATGAAGAGTACCTCTCCTCCTCCTCCTCCAGATCTGCCTCTCCGCATCGGCGCAGGAAGAATCCATCTCCAAAAAGGGCTTGCGGGATCTCCAACTCCTCAATTCAAGACCCCGCCATCGCTGCCACTACGCCCGTACCACGCAACGGCCCCGCATCGATCAGCATGGTTAAGGCTGTAGATCCGGCCCTCGCAACCGCCACAAAGGCGATAGGTAATGCTGCTCCAACTCCATCAAAGAGAGCGCTCCAAAGACGTCGCCAACGTCTCGCTCAACAGCTCGCCAAGGCCAAGGAGTCAAAGGATGGAGTGCGCTATGCAGAGGACTTGAAGTCGAGGCAGCAACAAGAGCAGCGGCAGGTAATCAACTTCCCCTCCAAATCAGAAGCAAACGAGTGGATCCGAGTCAAGAGGAACCGCTCCACGCTCGAGGAGCGAATCAAGAAGCGCCGCGCTCTACTTGCACACGCCCGACTCCTCCTAAAGAAGGCAGAGGAGATGCAGCAAGGAACGGTGGTCAAAACACCGTCTACAAGCAAACTGGTGTGGGTACGCAAAACAAACCCAACACCTCAAACCAAGAAGGGCAAGATTATCGCCCAGAGTTCAACCAAATCAGAGCCTACTCCTCCTGTACCGGCACCCTCAACAGGGCCAGGTAAAAAAGGGGATCATTCAAGATCCCAGGTTCCTTTGACGAGTCGCCTCGGTCCCCTACCGGAGAACCGGGGAAGAATACCCGTCAAAGAACGGCTGGGACCATTGAAAGGTCCCCAAATTAAAAACCAGACTGGGGGTGGAATCAATCCCCCCCAAGAATATTGACAAAGGGAAAGCCCCTATTACCGACCGCACTGAATTGCGAGTCGAGCTGAAAGAGCCCGTTCGGTTTCTACGCTCTCAAAAGCGTAAAATTGAACGGGCCGCTCTTGAAAAATCTAACCAATTTTTGCATCCCCAAAGGGAAACACACTCGTCTGAGGATGAGCGTGTTATACCGAGGGACATCCACCAGCACTCCGTAGGTTGCTCCAGCTATCAAGCTGATGAGCTGTACTACAGGGCTGGGGGTGTGGAAAAATCTCGAAAGAGGTATATGCAGGATATGGAGTCCCACTGCCCGTGTGCCAACATTATCAAGGCAGTGCTGTCCGAGTGTTGCTGTGCTCAAACCCCAACAAGAATCTCGGTGTTCGAGAGACTCTCCAAGCCGAAGCGTTTCCACAAGAAGAAATCGCTCCGCCGAGAGGATGAATACTCGAAAGTGTCAGTCAACATGACCGGCAGAGGGGGATCAACACCACGTCTCAACTTGGATCAGCTTGCCGAGGCATCTCGATGCATGACATGGTTGCGGTCGGGAACCATCAAACGAAACAATTACCCAAGAGTACACAAGGGACTTTCCCTAGAAGAAGAAGAATCAGAGGCTGATTCTGATACCTGCTCCGCCGTCGCATCCGACGACACAACTTCGAGTGCGGGCCAACCTTATGAATCGCTCATGATCAGCGCCGAACAAGTGTCGAAGATACTTGAAGAAGCCCTGGCCAAGCAAAAGGAGAGCTTCAAATTTGAAATGGAGATGGCCATGCAGCGAATGAGGGAGATGCACGACCAACAGATCGCGGCGATGACGGTTCACCAAGGAGAACCGAGCCAACGCAATCCAGAGGAGCATGAACGGGAAGCGGATAATGTCAACATTCCTCCCGTCAATACCAACACTGGGGGTGGTCCCGCAGAAGATAATGCAAAAGAGGACCACGCCGCCTCTCCCAGAAGCCACTCGAAGACCGAGACGAGTGAGGACAGGAAGATGAAAGACTTGGAGAGCAAAATCAATGCGTTGATGAGTGCTCAAGAGGTAAAAAGGTCTGGTATACCCTGCCCCTATCCAAGGGAGTGGGAATCGATCCCATATCCGGCAAAGTTTAATCTGATTAACTTTACGCCGTTTGATGGGAAGGGTTCCCCTACCCAACACTTAATCTATTTCAAGTCTCATTTAGGAATTATTTCCGGAAATAAGCCCCTCATGGTGCGGTCATTCGTCGGCACTCTTCGCGGAGCTGCCTTCGATTGGTATCGCCGTCTCAAGCCTGGAAGCATCAATGGCTGGGATGACATGGAGGACATGTTTTTAACCAACTTCTTTGATGATGACACCGAAGTTTCAATCGGCACGCTGTTCGATGAAAAGCAAAAGAACGGCGAGACGGTTGAAAACTTCGTGAAAAGATTCCGGAACAAAGCTATGAATTGCAGGGATCCGGTCAGCGAGGATTTCATCCTTGAGACTTGCCACAACAATTTGACGCTCGACATCCTTGAAGCCATGGGAATGGCGCCATCTAAAACCTGGAAGGATTTGAAGATGCGTGGAGAGCGAGCTGAACGATTCCTCAAGAGGAAAAAGGCAGAGAGGGGACAAATACCCAACAATGCCCCGCAACCAAATTTTACCCCCAAGGGTAAAGGGAAGGCGCATGCGAATGCGGTGGTCGCAAATCAAGTCTTTGAAGTGCAAGCACAACCGCAACAGCAGCGACAGCCGCAGCAGCCGCAACAGCAACAACAGAGGGCGCCTCAACAACCCAGGTGGCAACAACAGCCCCAGAAGCAAAAGGTTGGGGAGCCGAGGTTCCCAAAGGTCTACTCGTTCAATGAGGATGAAATCCCGGGTATTTTCAAATACCTCGTGGAGAACAACAAGATCAAGCTGCCGCCAATTCAGGATCAGGAAGATGCCAAGAGGGTCAACGATCCGAAATACTGCGCATTCCACCGAGCAGTGCACCATCCTACCAAGGTGTGCTACGCTCTCAAAGACAAGATTCAGGCCCTGATCGATGTTGGGGTTATTACTATGAAGCAGCCCAAAGAGAAGAAGGTGGGTGCGAACACCGTATCTATTAGCTTTGGATCGGTTCCCTCGAGTTGGTTCCAACACGAGTCAGTGATCAAAGCGGCGGTGAAGACAGTGAACGATGATCCACACCAGCAGCGCCAGAAAGGGCTTGTGCCACACACAGCCCCAAATGGCGAGATCTTGTGGGTTCATCCGGACTTGATCGCAGATAAACAGTGGGCCGGGACCTCTTCCACAAAGAACAAGAAGAAGTCGAAGAAGAAGGGCAAATCGTGCTACGGTACTTCTGCCATACCGGGGGTGGATGACGACAAAATTCCAACCTTCCCACTTTCTGAGGACGAGCAGGAAGCCTTTGCAACTCGAAGTGGGAATGAGTATCACTTCAAGTACCCGGAGGCTACCGAGCAGTTGGGTACCAAAACCCCACCTTCCAAGATGCTGGCAGAACTAGGGATTGCAGCAATTCCCCCAACGCCAGCAGCTACGGAGAAAATCCCGCAGAAGGATAAGGGAAAAGAGCCCGTACGTCAAGAAGCTCAGAACCCGAGGCAATCTCGATTCAATCACCCGATTGGGCGAGACAAACCGGGGAATACGAGCTCTCAGCCTCATTTCGACATTATGGCGCAATTGGCCAACATCCCGGCCAGGATAACTCTATACGAGTTGCTGCGGTTGTCGAAGGATACACGGAAGGCGCTACAAGAAGCCTTGGGTGATTCCGAAGCCTTCTTGACTCGAATCAAGCCATCTTACGAAGAACCAGAGTCATCAGCTCAGCATTGCAATTTGGCGGCACATCACTTCCCCTGCATCTCTTTCACCAAAGAAGACATGCAGACAAAGAACTCCAATCATGATAGGCCGTTGTACTTCACCGGGCATATTGGCTCCAGCGTTGTCAACCGGATCCAAGTCGATCCGGGTTCCGCTGTGAGCATCATGCCATTCCGATTGATGCATCATCTCGGAATCCCGACTAGCAAATTAGCGTCCACTGGCACGACGATCTACGGATTCAACACTAGCGGGTCTAGGCCCTTGGGGAAGGTCCGAATTAAGTGCCAGATCGGGGATTTGAGGTCGGAGGTCACTTGTTATGTGATTGACGCGGAAACATCCTATAATTTACTGTTGGGTCGACCTTGGATCCACGGTAACCTTATAGTCCCGTCAACTCTACATCAGTGCTTCAAATATGTGGGCACAGATAATGAAGTCAAGACGGTGGTCGCGGATAAGCAACCGTTCAAGGGATTGGAGAATTACTTCACCGATTCCCTTTTATACGGCGCTGAATCCGATACTGAACCATCGGCCCAAGGAACGGACAGCGGTGATGAAGCTGATACCGAACCAGGGCTTGATTACGATGGTGGTTTTGTTTTAAACGACATTGTACCCATTGTAATCAATCTTGACGATGATGAATCATCAGAAGATAGTTGTAATTGGTAACTTGCCGAAGAACTATCAATAAACGATGATTTAGAGTACTCGACGGGCCTTGATGATATCACCAATGAACTCCATGCTAACCCTGATTTGTATATGCCTCTTCAATCATTTTGTTTGACGAAGAAGCAGGTACACGACCCTTGCGGAACAACGCTCATCATCCCTGCAGGGATTGGGGGTGGAAAGGAGGTCGTCTACGGCAAAGGAAGAGCATCTCCGATACCCGACCACTTCATGGAAGAGGAAGACAACGATGATAAACCAGCCCGTCATCTATCCAAATACGATGCGAAAGCACGCAACATGATGGAAAGGCACGGGTATGACTTCAAGATCGGAGAGGGTCTTTTCTTTGGTCGAGGTCCACGGGTTCCACCCCGGATGGCCTATGTACCGAAGGGAAAACCCGATAATTACTATCGCCACAAAAGAGGGCTAGGCTATGTCTCATCAGATGATGAGTGTGGCTGGCAAATCATCGACCAGATTGCTAACAAGACTAGGAAGGGATATTCTTCCGACTCTTCGGGTTGGGATTCCGACGCTAGTCTTGGTGAAGTGTTCAAGAAGCTAATGTCGAACATGACTACGGTCGATCCAACGACAATGGAAGAAGATGATGAGATGCCGACATGGGAAGACCCGTGGGTTCATCACTTAAACATGCAGTATGGCGACCGGTTCGAGCAGAGAGAGCCTCCTACCGAAGACCCAGTCGTTCAGATGAATATGGGCAGCGAAGAAAATCCGAAGCCAATATTCATCAGCGGCAGCCTCCTACCTGAAGAAAAAGAGGAGTTGATTTCTCTTATCCGGGAGTACATCGACGTGTTCGCCTGGAATTATGAAGACATGCCAGGTCTCGATCCAAACGTAGCCGTGCATCGTCTCAACATCAAGCCGGAGGTCAAACCAGTCAAACAACAGCAACGACGGTTTCGTCCGCAAATGATGGAAGCAATCGAAGCTGAAGTCAAAAAGCTCGTCGATTCGGGATTTATCCGAGAGGAACAACATCCCGAATGGCTTGCCAACATTGTTCCGGTCCTGAAGAAGAACGGGAAGATCCGGATATGCATTGACTTCAGGGACCTCAATGCTGCTTGCCCAAAAGATGATTTTCCCCTCCCCATCACGGATGTTATCATTGACAATACGTGTGGGTTCGAGAGGATGTCCTTCATGGATGGTTTCTCTGGTTACAACCAGATAAAGATGCATCCAGATGATGAGAAGCACACTGCATTCAGAACGCCTCTCGGTGTCTTCTGCTACACAGTCATGCCCTTCGGCTTAAAGAATGCAGGTGCTACATATCAGCGAGCCATGTCAAAGATCTTTCAGGAACATCTCCGAAAGACCGTCGAATGCTACGTGGATGATCTGGTCGTAAAAAGTCGTGATAAGAAAGATCACGTCAAAGACTTGAAGACCATGTTCGACTTGATGCGGGCCCACCAGTTGAAGATGAACCCTACCAAGTCTTTCCTCGGAATGGCTAGTGGTAAATTCCTGGGGTTCGTCGTCACCACCAAAGGTATTCACATTGATCCGGATAAAGTAAAGGCGATCAATGAATTGCAACCTCCGAGAAACCTCAAAGAGCTCAGAGGACTGCAAGGGCGATTGGCTTATATCCGTCGGTTTATCTCAAACCTTTCGGGAAAATGCCAACCGTTCTCCAGGCTCACAAAGAAGGGCGTGTCGTTCGTATGGGACGATGCCTGTCAAAAGGCATTCGAGAGTATTAAAGAATATCTCTCGAAACCTCCCGTACTCGTTGCACCGAAATCGGGCAAACCGTTCTTGATTTATGTCAAGGCGACGAGCCACTCATTAAGTGCATTGCTTGCACAAGATGACGATAACGGTCACGAACAGGTGGTATATTACTTAAGCCGAACCATGGTGGGCGCGGAATCTTGATATCCCATGATTGAGAGAGAATACCTGGCTCTAGTGTTCGCCATCCAGAAAATGCGGCATTACTTGGTCGGACAGACCATCTATGTCATCTCCAAAGTTAACCCGGTCCGAGTGTTCATGACTCAACCGGCTTCCATGAGCTGGCGATTAGCGAAGTGGGCTTTACTCTTGTCCCAATACGATCTGCACTTCAAGCAGCAGAAGTCAGTAAAAGGGCAGGCCATCTGCGATCTCCTGGCATCTAATCCAACGACGGACGCCGCCGAGATATACGACGACCTACCTGATGAAACCCACGAAGTCAACGCAACTTCACACCAACAAGTGTGGTGTTTGTACTTCGATGGCGCTTCACGAGCAGCTAATGCCACAAGTACTCATGGAGGTTCTAAGGTCTCCTCCGGAGTTGGAGTTGTCTTAGTTTCTCCAGGAAAACATGTGATGCCTCGAGCCTACTCATTAACCGAGCCGTGCTCGAATAACGTAGCAGAGTATAACGCACTGATTATAGGACTCAACTTCGCCAAAGAGCTGGGGGTTGAGTATCTCGAAGCTTTCGGTGGTTCTCAACTGATAGTCAAACAAGTCCAAGGGGAATACGAAGTCCGAAGTCAGGATTTGCTACCATACCACAAGATGGCGGTGGAGTTAGCGGAGTCGTTTGAAGGATTCTTCATCGAGCACGTTCCGCGGTTGCAGAACACCTACGCAGATGCGTTAGCAGCTTTAGCTGTATCCCTGGCACAGCCACCCGGGACAGAACAATTTGTCACGGTAAGAACTCACCAACTCTTAGTGCCGCTTCACGATGAAGACGACAAGGAAGAAGAGATTCAAGAGGTGCACACAACTCAGGCTGAGTTTGAGCCTCGGGATTGGCGCTTCCCCATCATTGACTACGTCCTACATGGAATCTTGCCAGAAGACGTGAAAGAGAGAGAGTCGATCAGACGAAGAGCTCCGAGATTCTACTATAATACGGAGAATCGAACGCTATACCGCAGGGGGTATGATGGCATGCTGGCACGTTGCCTATCAACCAAAGAAGCTGAAGAAGTGCTTAAAGAGGCACACGAAGGAGAGTGCGGCGCGCACCAACCTGGTCCTAAGCTCTATGATCGCATCAGGAGAATGGGATACTTTTGGCCCTCCATGATGCACGAGGCAATTGTATACGCCCGGAAGTGTCACGCGTGTCAAGTATACGCGAATTACATGCACCAACCTCCGGAACATCTGCATCCTTTGGTTACGTCGTGGCCGTTCGAGACCTGGGGAATGGACATTGTTGGTCCTATAAATCCCCCCTCAGTCAGAGGTGACCGGTTCATCCTGGCAATTACCGATTACTTCTCCAAATGGGCTGAGGCAATTCCACTCAGAGAAGTCAAGACGAGCAACGTCATTGCATTCATCAAGCACCATATCATCTACCGGCATGGTGTTCCAAGACGAATCATACATGACAACGGTCCTCAATTTATCAGCAACGCCTTCATAAGGTTCTGCGAAAAGTTTAAAATTCAGGACATATCGTCAACGGCCTATAATCCCACAGCAAACGGATTAGCTGAAGCCTTCAACAAGACTATCATAAAGCTCTTGTCAAAGCTTGTAAGAAATAACAAGCGGGATTGGGATGATAAGCTCGGCGCAGCTCTATGGGCCTATCGTACCACGGTGCGTACACCAACCGGCGCAACCCCGTACTCATTGGTGTATGGATGTGAAGCCGTTCTCCCTCTGGAAGTTCAAATTCCATCTCTTCGGATCGCTCTCGCAACCCAGATGACGACCGAAGAACAGCATCAGAAGCGCCTCGAAGAACTCGAGATGCTCGATGAAAAGCGCCTGGAAGCTCAACAGCATATTGAGTTTTACCAAGCCAGAATTTCTCGAGCCTTCGACAAAAAGGTTCGACAAAGGAGCTTTAAGGAAGGGGACTTGGTCTTAACCGAGAAACGTCCTATGATCCTTAACTCCAAGAAGACAGGCAAATTTGAACCCAAATGGGAAGGACCGTTTGTAGTAGAAACAGTTTACTCGAACGGCACCTATCGCCTAGTCACCAAAGATGGTGACCGGCTCATGATGCCAATAAATGGCAAATTTCTGAAGAGATACTATCCTTAGTATCCTCAGAAGGATTGAGGTACCGGGAAGTTCCCGGAAGAATACCACATCGGGGTATTCTTAGGGATAACCCGGTCGCTGATGAGCAAGAAATCAATGTTCGAATCCAGAGTATTCTTGTTTGTCAGAATTTAACTCTCACAAGCACTCTTTTGCTGAGATGAGATTTAATCATTCAATAGATTAATCTTTCCTCACAAAACTTTCAGTGGTTTCTGACTACTCATAGTCGCCACCACACAATCCCCTTGGTCAAACCTTACTACAGTTAGGGCCAAAGCCAAATTCCCCTCTCGATTCGTCCAAGGAACGAGAGGTCCACAAATCGATCGATCAAACCCTTCTACGGTTAGGATCGTCTCAAATTTCCCACTTGGTCAAACCTTACTACAGTTAGGACCACAACCAAAATCCCCTCTCGATTCCTTCAACGAACGAGAGGTCCACTTTCAATTCAAATGACCAAACCTTACGACAGTTAGGGTCGTTCGAACCTTTCGATTCGGTAACCAAACCTTACGACAGTTAGGGTTATCCGAGTCTTTTCGATTCTCGGAGTGGAGATCCCACTCCTAGTTTCACCTGTCGGATCCTGGGGGTGGAGATCCCACCTCGAGTTTCCTTTCCGGATGAAGATAGAATATAAAATTCTTCCTCTTCAGAGTCGAATGACCAAACCTTACGACAGTTAGGGTCGTTCGAACCTTTCGATTCGATAATCAAACCTTACGACAGTTAGGATTATCCGAATCTTTTCGATTCTCGGAGTGGAGATCCCACTCCTAGTCTCACCTGTCGGATTCTGGGGGTGGAGATCCCACCTCGAGTTTCCTCTCCTGCTGAAGATAGAATATAAAATTCTTCCTCTTCAGAGTCGAATGACCAAACCTTACGACAGTTAGGGTCGTTTGAACCTTTCGATTCGATAATCAAACCTTACGACAGTTAGGATTATCCGAATCTTTTCGATTCTCGGAGTGGAGATCCCACTTCTAGTCTCCCACTTTCCCCTGTCTTTGCTTTTAGAAAAGACAGAGATGAAGTCGGCGCCTAATACGCGTTGCCGGGTAGTCTTTCCCGTGAGAAAGACGAAGTCTATGTATTCAAAGTCATAGCATAAAGTCTCGGAGGGTTCGCTCTCTTAGCATAACGTTACATGCGGAACGGACCTAGACAAATCGCATGCTAGCCCGACACAAACGGTAGTCGGTAAAGGCACGTCAAACCCGTTAAGGGCTGGGGGTTGGCCAATAATCCCAAAGTCTATACCTAACACGTATAGCCGGTTTAGCCTTTTACCGATTAAAGAAGACACCACGGCATATCAAGAAACATCATGTAAAAAGAAGCAAATAAGGAGTCTCTAATAAAAGATCAAGACAAAAGCATACAACAACAAGTTCGTCAACCCGAAGGCAGCTGACGACTAAGAATGTGAGACTCTAAACCGGAAAGCCTGTCCATATAGCTCTGCTCGAACTCTGCCTGCAGGCGAGCTCGGACAGAATCCTCGGAACTGCTCAAGACCTCAGCGGCTTCAGTTCGCAGCTTCATCAATCCCTCCTGTGTTGATCCCAGCTTGTCGAGCGTCCACTCACGAGAGCGCTCCAATCCAACCAGGTCCTCGGTGATTATAGCAGCAGACTCTTCGGCACGTCCCAAGGCCTCCTTCAGCCTAGCTATCTCTGCACGAGTGGAATCTAGGGAGCTGAGTAACTCGCCTCTGCTGGTGTCCTTCTTCGCCAGGTTGGCCATCAGCTGTGCAACAGAGTGCTCGCGTGAACGGAGCTCGCTGCTAATGGAAGATCTCAAGTCACGCCATTGAGTTATTCTATCCTCCATCTGAGAGGACATGAAAGAAGAAGCTCCACCAGCCTTCAAATCCCTCAATTCTTGAACCTCTGACTCCAGAGCAGTAAAATCAGCAGTGAAAGAATCAGCCAACTCTGGGTATCCTTCTTCCCTCATCATCAGCATGTGGCGAGAAAAGGAACGCCTGAACTGGTCAAAGCAGTATCCTCGGAGAAGAAGTTTCTCAATCATGCCATTATAAAAGGCGGTGAAGAAGTTGAGGTCCGCGCGAAAAATCTCTTTCTCAGGATCGGTATCAGCCAAAAGGACGCGAACATACTCATGTAGAGATGATCGAGCTCCTGCAAACAACAATGGGGAAGTTAAGAGATTATCAAATACGACAAGGAAACCCGAGAGGAAATTCGAAGTATACCTGTACTGGCGGAACTTCCCTCGGGTGGAGGCACGGCAGACTCTGAGATAACAGCAGGATTAGCCATGAAGGGTGCATCGACCCCTGCAGGCAAATCAGTCGTATCTCTCGGTTGTGGCAAAGAGACATGGCTCTCAGGCAAACTATCAGCCCCGGAAACTGCAGCTGCATCAGGCACAACGCCTGGTCCTACAGTTATACCTCTTTATTAGTCAAAATGGAAATTTAGGCAAATAAAGAGAATCAGGGTGATAAGATCATCGGCATACCTGCAAGTCCATCATCTTCTGCAACACGGGGAGGGTCGGTAGTCAAAGGAGAATCAGTCCTGGTGGCTGATGATGTACCTGTATCGCTCGTAAAGGGCGGTCCCGCAGTTCCTCTGGCGGCCTGTTCAGCCAGCATATCGACTAGCAGCCCAGCGTCAGGACCGCAGAAACTCGGCACAGAGGCATTCCCCTGGTCTTCAAAACCTACATCATGAAAGGATTCACCCTCAGTCGAGTTCTCTTTCCCTATAATCAAAAGATATATTATCGGATGCAGGTATACCTGAGTAAGAAGCGGTGGGCTCGACGCTATACTCTGGCCCAAGATCAATGTTCAAATCGATGCCCAGAGAACCATCATGAAGGGCGTCGCACATCTGCTGCACGAAGCAATCCATGTTATCCGGACCAGGGGATGTAGGAGGCAATGGAAGTTCACCCTCTTCAAGGAACCCTGGAACATAAAGTACGGTTATGAATCCCAGAAGGTAAATCATGTCAAAATATTGAAAGTAACGGAGGGTTACCTTCCTCCCTATCGGCAAAGCCTCCGGAATCTACTCCATGAGAGCGTTGATCAACAGGAGGTCTATAGGCAACCTTCTTCCTTTTCAAAGGACCACCCCTCTTGGAACCGACGGGACGATTGTGCGAAGTTTGTCCACCAAACTTGGATTTCGCACGACGTGAGGCGAGAGGTTCATGGTCATCGGCCGATCCACCTGAAACAATAAGGATTATTTCACGTACCAAGGTTGAGGAAAAGGGAATCAAGAAGCATGACAAACCTGCATCAAGTTCTACTTGGTCGGTGTCTATGCCCATTTCCTCCTCACAAGCTTCATCGCCATCCGCAGGAAGGTGCTCTCCATCAACTCTGCTTGAAGGAGGAGATTGAGCAGGCCTCTTCCCCTGCTTCCTAGCAGCTGCCATAGCAGCCTGGACCAAGTGCTCGGACTCTAACTCCGAAAGGCTCTTTACACCTATGGATTCATAAGCCGAAAGGAACCACTTGCAGCTGAGGAAGGTAATCATCGGCTTGCGCTTATACGAAGGAAGAGCAAACTGAGCCCCGGTGCAGCCAACCATGGTCCATAACCACGCTCGTATACCGTCAACAAGCCCTCCCTTAACCTGTAAACCCCGGCTCGGGTTCCCAACGTATAGTTGGTCATAGCCAAACTGCCGAGCAAAGCGACAGGGAAGGTAAGGCTCTATGTGACACCGGTTCTTCACCCGGAGAACAAGATACCCGACACGGATGTTCACCAACCAGCGAAAGCAACCGACGTCAAGAACAGTCCGGTTAGTTCGAGGTTTCTCCATGTCAGTCATCTCCTCGCCATAACGTCCCGAGAAGTGAGGAAAGCACTTGAAGAGCTCCCAACTCCGACGAACTTGAAGTGCTTGTTGTACATCTTCAAATTTCTTCCCAAGCCACCTACTCCTCTCCAACAGTTGTAGGAAAGGGACGGGAGCATCAACGGCGCTGGGCGCCGACATCAAGTCCGGACGGTGAAGAACGAACCACGCCATCAAGTAAGCGTAGGGAAGCTCAACCTTCGGACAAATAAGCTCAGTTGATGGCTCAGGACCCACCTGTGTAAGGATGCTGACTACACTCCTAAGCCCGCAATGGATACTCGCAACCATCGCTGGAAGCAGAGAAAGCTCCCTCCCATAAGCCAGCTGGACCGCAGGGAAGAGCACCTCGAGAGGTAGAGCGTCTGAAGATTGGTACGGAACGACACACTTCTTCAGCCAAAGAGCAAGGTAGCCTGCTAACAAAGAACGGGGCTCAATAGGCTTATATGCACGACGAAGAAATGAACGAAATTTGGTTCCTGCCGAAAAAGCTCCCTCAGCACTGGCGATAGTATAAGAACGGGCCTCGGCCCTCTCCATCAGCTCATTAATGGCAGCAGGGGTTAATACATCTAACTCATGCATAGGCTCCCCGAAATCATCCTCCAAATTAGGGAACAGGTAAAGAGCAAACTGCCTCAAACTGATTTGCTTCTTCTTCTTCGCCAGGGGAGAAGTCTGTATCAAGGAGGTATAATAGTGGCAAGTGAGGTCCCAGAGTGTATTATACATATCTGGAGTATCTTTCTTCAACCGCTCCAACTGCTGGCTCGAAGGAAAGTACTCCTGATACGGACAATCCCCCATCAGAAGGCCGGAAACCTGGTGCATCTCATGAAGAGCCAACCCTAGCTCTCCGCCACTGGTCAAAAAGGTGTTGCTATCAGGCATATATGTCTCGACCAACGCCATGAAGTGACGGCAGCTAACTGGAAGTCCGAGCATGGTGGCTCGTATGGGCGTATATAATCCACTGCTCTTTAAGTCTCTCTCCCAGCGTCCCAGGACATAACTGGTCAAGCGAGCCCACCATCCCTTAGCTAGTGAGGAAGCCCAACCATAACATCTGTACTCCGGGTGAGGTAACTGTCTTCCAAGCTGAGCTAGACGGTTCTTCACGGTAAGAGCGGCCGCCGATACCTCACCTGGGGGTGCGGTATCAAGACCCATGATCCCGGGTCGAAGGCCGCAAACGGATTGATACCCAAGAGAACCGGGATTCTTATGGTGAGAAATGTATCCGCACTGAACGTGGATAGCAGCGTTGGTAAGAGGCCAGGACATCTGTCGCCCCACAGCCTGTCCCTCCAAGTTAGTAAAAGAACACTGGTGAGGAATAGAGGGGATATATAAAAAGGCTCCCTCGTCAAGGGTCAGCCAGTGCTCCTCAGCAAGAGTTAGTGCAGCAGGATCCTCGGTGTGATCCCCGAATAAAAAATCTGGCTTCTTTAAAGCCTCAGTAGAAGTAGCATCTGCAGTGAGGGGAGCATCGGTGATGAGCTGGCGTAAACAGTGACGCCCTCCATCCCTTATCAAGCGACAGAAATCGTCTGAACGATCTCGGCCGAACTGCGGAAGTGGATCGATGATCTGCCGGGCGGAAGCTGAAGAGAACACTTCTTTGCTACAACCTGTGGGGACATGGTGAGGAAGGCTACCCCCGGGAAACTCGACTGCAACAAACCGCAAAGCATAGAGTCAGAAAATCTGTCTCATAAAAACAAGATGAGATCATTTAACGGATCATTGGAGAGACGATCTCGAGTGTCCTACACCAGGGGAACGGTATGTATCATCACGTAGATAGTGTGATAACACGCACCGGTCTCCAAAGTGCAAGACAACACGAGATCGCCCCAATATATCCGAAGACTTGAATTGGCTAAAGCAAAACAAGTCTGAAACCTTAACCCCCGCGGGAGGGGTATCGGTTCTTCCTTCATGACCCGCGAGAGGTCAATCCGGGATACAGACCTTAACCCCCGCGGGAGGGGTATCGGTTCTTCCTTCATGACCCGCGAGAGGTCAATCCGGGATACAGAAAGTATAAAATTCTCACCCCCGTAAAAAGAAGCCGCTGAAGAAGATACAGCGGGAGCCTCCTCCTCGCTGTGCTGCGAGCGAGAGCGACTCCTGGAAAGCCGAGCGCGACGAGAAGACATCGCAGACCTGCAACAAAAAGATC
>BQKN01054930.1:23557-49354 GCA_022839385.1 Asparagus kiusianus | reverse complement strand
TATATATATATATATATATATATATATATATATATATATATATATGTGTGTGTGTGTGTGTGTGTGTGTGTGTGTGTGTGTGTGTGTGTGTGTGTGTGTGTGTGTTTGTGTGTGTGTGTGTGTGTACTTAGTCGATCTTAAATTGATTACAATCATATTTATTCATCCCAGAAAAATATTAACCATAATAAAATGCATTTAATTATAATTACCATAATATTTTCAAAATTTCAAGGTTTTACATAGGGTTAAGCCTAAACTCAGCTAGACCAGTTCCTAACCAAAAACTTTCTTAATGAAAAGATTTAAGTTTACTCGATCAATTAGCCTGGTAAGGATAGTATAAGAAGGAGATTAAAGATCAATTAAGTACCAGTTCACTTAAGGATTTCTTGTTTCTTATTGAGCTTGATGTGACGCCCATGGTTTCTCACAAAGCTGCAGTTTAAGATGAACCTAAGGATATCAAACATGCCACGCACCCAATACTATGCAACAACATGTTTCACCATTACGGTAATATCTCCAATAAAATCAAACAATAATCAAGTGTCGGAACAAAATAGATAAAGTATAGGTAATAATGCAAGGAACACAATATAAAGAAAGATCCAATAATAAATATAAGTGTGTTCCACAAAAGAAAAGAAGTACATCTGATAGACTAAAATAAAACTATGAATCTCTAACATGTAGGAGTAAACTCATAAGTACATAAGCATTCAGCCTCCAAAATGTAATACAACTCCAGAAACCAACTAAAACAACTAATAAGCTAATGTGGAACAATAACTAACTATCACGGAATGATGACGATCATGCAAGAACTCCGTCAAACTACGGCTCTCCGGAACCTTGATCCGCTGCCTGAAAAAAGGGGAAAGCAACAGCGTCATAGTGCTAGCAAGAACATCTCCATCAACCCCAGGGGAAGGGCTACTACATATGATAGAGGCTCTACCTAAAATATACATAGTCTACCTATTTCATTTACCCTATACTAAATGTGGCAAATGGGGTTAATATTTAGAAATTCACAACACGAGACTTGTACATCGAGCGAAATAATCCAGATAAGGAAACCCTCATATATATACCATGTGTCTCAAATTGTGAATCGCTAAATGTTAACTCCAGACAAAGAATAAATAATAAAGAAATACATTACAAAAAATACTATCCCAAACAGTGACAAAAATGTTAAACCAAATACCTCGCACTACCCTTGGGCAGATGATACGGATACGAGTATATAATCCGGTATAACCACAATACAATATACATTGTTGCTATATAACTCAATGGTGAACCATGTTCATAACTAACTCTCGCATAAGTCA
Organism: Asparagus kiusianus; assembly: GCA_022839385.1. Lineage (NCBI taxonomy): Eukaryota > Viridiplantae > Streptophyta > Magnoliopsida > Asparagales > Asparagaceae > Asparagus > Asparagus kiusianus. Next base: position 48,014 of record BQKN01054930.1, on the reverse strand, counting down.
CAAGCTGTCAAAAGTTTCACAGTACTATCTCTTGTAAAGTCCTATAGCTCATCGCATCATTTTACGGAATGGACTACCTATTCAGGCATCTGATGCGGCATAAACATATACCATAAAGTTGCAAGTGCACAACTAATCAAGTTATAGTATAAAAAGTTATCGATCCCACGAAGAAGGTGTTTTGTAGGAGAAAATTGAAGTCGGTTCTTATGTTATGTGCGTGACAATTAGGAGTGATGAGTAAATGTGATTATGGAGAGATTGAGAGAGTGAAAGTGATAGTGTGTAAATCGGTACAAAATATAAGTGAGAGTGGATGTGACAAAGAATGAATGATTTTCATAAGGAAAGATGAATAAAATCGAGAATCAAAAAGGTGAATTAAGAATAAAAAGAAAATTTAAGAAATTAAAGATGGCGGATTCAATTAAAGATATGTGTAATCTAGAATTGAATCAACTTCTTAGAAAGGGTGATTCTCTAGAGGGTTTTAGCCTAAAGGCGAATCAAAGAAAATAAAAATGAACAAAAAGAAAAACTAAACCCGAGAGGGTTCTAGCCTTAAGGTGAATAGTACAAGAAAATAATATCTAAACTACAAAATAAATTGCTAAAACTAAACTACATAATAAATTACAAGAATTAAATACAAGAAAATAAAAACATAAAATAAATTTAACTATAAGCATGAAATAAATCTAAAGCAAGAGGGTTCTAGCCTCTTGGCTATTTAAACAATAAAATCTAACTACAAGTATGGAAATAAATCTAAACTAATAAGCAATAAAAGAGAAAATAAGAAAAACAAACCTTTAAATTAATCACCATCTTCATTTTCATCTTCATCATCCAACAAAGAGAAGAAAAGAAAATTTTAAAATGGTGAAAAAATTCTTTTATTAATTGTAACAAAAAGTTACAAGTTTGGAAGGTCTTTTCAATTAAGAGTAACTCTCCTCTCCAAATAGAGATACAAAATTTTTTACACTCTTAACCCCTCACTCTCTACCCCTATTTATAGTAAACAACAATGAATGAGAGCCCTTGGATGAAGACTTAAGCCCTAAGGAATCATTTTTAGCCTTTGAGTTTTTGGCCTTGAATTCTTGGGCCTTTTGCTTGTTGATTTTCCATTGGGCTTCTTGATTTTCCTTTGAGCTTTGCTTCATTTCTTCATGATCCATGCTTCATTGTTTTGGTTTTGGGCTTTTGCTTCATGGGCTTCTGGCTTGATTTTTGGATTGTTCACAATGCGTACAAGTGGTAAGGCTTTGCTTCATAACCTTGGCATTTTGGGCTTCATTAATCGGTCGAAGACCTATAAATCACTATCGGTCGACTGATCAACGTGATCGGTCAACCGATGTGCACTGATACGGGATATTTACAGGTTTATGTGCTTTGCAACTTTTCTCAAAATCAAAATTTGTAAACATGTAAAGCAAAACATGATTAAACTTTCATAATTACTTAACAATGGGTTAGCCTAAATAGGATCAGATCACTTAGGTTAATAATTCTAGGGTTTAAACATCCTAATCATCAAGACTCTCAATTAAGTTGATAAATTAGTGTTTTAACTATTTAAATTTGTAAATTAACAATTAATTTGAAAACTAATGATCATGATTCTTGTTGATTTTGATTAAATCTATAGATCTTTTCATTAGGTTAAGTTCTAATCATCAAATCTAAGATTTACTCAGCAAAAGATTAAGATCTAAGCATCAGATTTAAATATTGCACGTCATATTTAAATTCTACTCATTAAAGATCTAAAGTTTTACTAGGATGGGTTTAGAGGAAGGTGTTCTTGCCTTTGATTTCATTTTGATCTCTCTCTATGAAAGAAACACGATCCTCCTTTACCGAACGTCGTAGATCTCACCCTCTTCTTCGTATTTGCATTTACAGGGTGGTTGCTACTAGGGTTCAGAAATTTAGATCAAAGAGAGGAAATTTCCGTGAAAATTATGTATATATATACTTATATGAAAATTGGCTCAAATTCAACTTGACCTGAAACCTGATCTGGGTATACCCGTCGGTCGACTATCCCCCTTGATCGATCGACCGGCTAGAAGTAAATTCAGTCAATAGGTTTTCGTGCATATGTGCATGTTTGTACGCATATATACTCATATACGTACTTAATCGATCTCAAATCGATTACTATCATACCTATTCACCTCAGAATAGTATCATTCATATTAAAATCATTTATTACTATTTTTCATAATATTTTCAAAATTACAGGGTTTTATATTCACCCTCCTTAAAAGAATTTTGTCTTCGAAATTCCGCAATCATATCTTAGAGATAAATAATACGAGAAAAGCACGTTGAGGGAATAATCCAAATAAGGAAACCTCCATGTACACATCTCATACCATTAATCACAAGATCAGGATCACAAGCAATATTTACACTTAATATCTAGAATGCAAATACTCCCACTTAACCCCTTATTAAACATAACTAATAAGTCGGGCAAAAAATCCAAACAAGGAACCCCCTATATATATACCATATATTCCGAATGATTAAGAGCTAAGTGTTAATACCCACATTCCAGCGTTAAGAGTAAATGTGACTATACAAACAATATAAACGTAACTAATGTTATAACTCAAAATATACCTACTCGAATAGGTGTGGATAGTCACGATGCATATCTTTCTCGTGCTCCCAAGAAGCATCCTCAGCACCTTTTCGATTCCCCTGGACTTTGACTAATGGGATCACTTTATTCCTAAGTTTCTTGTCCTCTCTGGCAAGAATACGAACTAGAATCTCAATGGTAGTCAAATCCGTCTGAAGTTCTAAATCTGGCGTATTAAATACCATCTGTTGCTCCTCATCACGGAAGTGTTTCTTGAGCATAGAAACATGAAAGACATCAATGCTGGATGGTCTAGTCGGTACGAAATAGTCCAACACGATCAACAATTCAAAATGGTCCAATTTATCTTCGGGCAGGCTTTCCCCATCTGCCAAACCGTTGGACACCCTTCATAGGTGACACCTTCAACAAAACATAGTCTCCAACATAAAACTCTAATGGTCATCGCCTCTGATCTGCGTAACTCTTTTTCCGACTTTGTGCTGTGAGAATATGCTCCCGAATCAATGCTATCTTCTCTAGTGTTTGTCTAACCAAATCTGGTCTAAGTAGTAAGCTGTCCTCCAGCTCTGCCAAACTAATTGGAGATCTACAAGGCCACCCATACAATACCTTGTAAGGAGCCATACCTAAAGTCGATTGATAACTGTTGTAGACAAACTCAATTAATGGTATGTGGTCCTCCCAACTACCTTGGAAATCTAACACACATGCCCCCAACATATACTCCAAAGTCTGATTAACTCTCTCTGTTTGACCATTTGTCTACGGGTGAAAAATACTGCTATAAGCTAGCGGGCTGCCAAAAGAATCCTAGAAGCTTTTCCAAAAGTGTGACTTGAAAACTGAGCCACGATATGATACAACCATCTTTGGAACTCCATGCAAACGTACTATCTCCCGAATGAAAATCCTCACGATTGTCTCTGCCGTATGACTTGTCTTAATCGGTAGGAAGTGTGCTGACTTTGTCAATCGATCAACAATCACCCAAATGTAATCATTCCCTTTGTTACACCTCAGCAATCCTACAATGAAATCCATAAAAATATCTACCCACTACCACTCAATAATGGGTAAAGACTGTAAGGTACCCTCGGTTCTCTGATATTCTACCTTCACTTACTGATAGGTAACGTACTTAGCTACATACTCTACAATATCCTTACACATGCCGCTCCACCAAAAATGTCTCCTTAATTCGTTATACATCTTGGTTGTGCCTGGATGCACAGTGTATCTGGTACAATGCGTCTCCTTAAATAGACCCCTCTTCAACTGTGGATTATTCGGCACTACTAGTTGGCCCTTCATATGAAGGCCCACATTTGCTCTAATGGCCCAATCTGTCTTGGGTTCTTTGAAAATCTCCCCCTTTTGAGTTTGAATCCAAGAGTCTTCTAATTGAGCACTGATTACTTTGTCCATCCACGATGGTTGTATGGCTAATGCTCCCAAAAATACGGTGCATCTGGCAATCTCTAACCTGAAGACAAACTGACTGAGGGTACGAATATATCGATATAATAAAAACCTCAAGGCTGTAACTCTGTGATGATGCTTCATGCTCAAAGCATCAACTACTACGTTCACCTTTCCTGGATGATACTGAAGTGTGAACTCATAATCCTTGATAAACTTGACCCATCACCACTGCTTCTGGTTGAGTTCCTTCTGAGAGAAGAGATATTTCAGACTATGATGGTCTGTAAACAGTTTAAATTGAACTCCATAAAGATAATGTCTCCATGTCTTCAGATTGAAGACTATCACTGCCAACTCCAAGTCATGTGTGGGATAATTCTACCCATGAGTCCTCAACTGTCGCAAGAAGTAGGCAACTACTTTCTGAGTCTGCATCAACACGCCTCCTAGTCCCGATAATGATGCAACAGTGTAGACAACAAAAGTCTTGCCACTGCTCGGGATGATCAACACCAGTACTGTAGTCAATTTGGCCTTTAAGATCTCAAAGGCTTTCTAGCACTCTGGTCCCCAAACAAACTGTACACCCTTCTTCGTAAGATGTGTCAACGGGGTAGCAATCTTAGAGAAATCCTGGATAAACTTCCTGTAATAACCAGCGAGCCCCAAGAAGCTACCAATCTCTATAATGGTCTTCGGCGGCTCCTAATCAAGAACTGCCTTGACTTTAGTTGGATCAACTGCAATGCCCTCTTTGCTAATGACATGGCCTAAAAATCTGATATCTGAAAGTCAAAACTCACATTTGCTAAACTTATCATATAAATAGTGCTCCTGCAAAGTCTACAATGCTAATTGAAGGTGCTGCTCATGTTCAACCTCTAACTTCGACTAGATGAGGATGTCGTTGATAAAAAAATAACAAACAGGTCCAGATATGGACAAAAATCTCTATTCATCAATCTATGAATCTATGGGTGCATTTGTTAGCCCAAATGGCATGACAAGAAATTCAGAAGACCTATATTGTGACGCTCATGTTTCACACATGGCTACAGTCCAAGGTGAACCAAGAGATGTCAAACCTGATATGCACCCACACCATGTAACAATATGTTTCACCATCACAGTAATATCTCTCTAGTAGAATCAATGACAAGTGTAGGCACAAACAAGCAAAATAAGAGCAATAAATACAGCGGACATGACATACAAAGAGATATCCAAATAAACATACTCATGTCCCAAATGAATAAAAAACTAAGTACAACTGATGCCTGAAATAAATGTGAAGTAACTTAATACATAGAGTCAAATGAAAATAGTACTAAGGCACGCAACCTTTAAAAAATGAAATACAAGCCTAATGATTAGCTAAACCATAATTAAATAACTGTGGAGTATCAACTACTAAAAATAAGCAACGGCGACTATGCTGTAAGACCGTCAACCTACGACTCTCTGACACTCTGATCCGCTGCCTGAAAAGAAGGGAAAACAAAAAGGAAAACAACAACAGCGTCAGAGCGTTGTAGCAAGATCATCTCTATCTACCCCCACGAGAAGGGCTCCTAAATGTGATGGAGGCTCTATCCATTATGCATAGTCTACCTAAATCATTTATCATGTATCTAAATAGAATTAATATTTAGAAACCCACAACACGAAACGTAGTGCATTGAACGAAATAATCCAAACAAGGAAACCCTCATATATCATATGTCTCAAATTGTGATTCATTAAATATCAATTCCAAACTAAGAATAAAAGACAAAGAAAAGCAATGTAGAAAAATAAAGTTACAGCAATATCATAAATATCAACCATAAAACTCGCGCTACCCTTGGGTATATGATGTGGATACAAGAACTAAATCTCGTGTAACTCCTAAACGCGAAGTAATCCAGTCACAATATAACACAGCGATGATTCGTATTCATAAATGGCTTTCGCCAAAGACTCAAGCTATCAAATATATTACAATACAATATCTCGTAAGGCTTTATAACTTATCGCATTATCATGCGGGACAAACTACCGAATTTGACATCCTAAATATATACACGGCTCATTAGTCTCATCGCATCACCGTATCACCATGCGGGATGGACTACAAAGTTAGGTATCCTAAAATCACGACTCAATGGCTTGTACTAACGACAAATCAATGTACGATCCTAAGTATTATTAAGTTGTGCTCATCAACGATATCCATACATGCATACGTATTATAATTAATTGTTAACTTAAACATGATTGAAATAATAGCTATAATAATTCTCTTTGGGATATCCGTATATGTGTTATGACTCAATTCGTGTACATCCGTGGTTTCATGTGTGTCGTCGTACGGCTCGACCCCCACGTTCATAATTAAACATGTATGAGAAATCACCTCAAACAAAAGAAATCAAGTGTCGATCGACTGTCCCTAGGGCATCAATCGACCAACGGCAATCGTGCACAAAATGCACTCGAAAAAGATCCTATCGATTGGCCGATTACTCTCAGCCAGTTGATCGGCTAGAAAGGATTTAAATATCCTTGATGACACCATTGGTCAAATGATCCCTAGGGATCGATCAACTGATTACAGGAAAACAAGATTCTTCTAGGTTATGTGCGTTGCACTTTTACTCAAAAACATATTCTTATTACCACGTAACGCAAAACAAGATTTAAACTTTCAGAATTAATCTTAACATGTTATAAACTCTTGAATTAACTAATTAGGGTTTAACATCCTATTAACCAAAATTCTCGAATAAAATACATATTTTATCAACTTATGTGATCAAAACTTGATTCAAAACTCATGAATAACATCAACAGGGGTTTATTTAATCAAGATAAATCACTTGTACGCATGGATCTAGGGTTTAGTAATCAAATTAGTCTAATTCTTGTTTATTTTGACAAACTAATGCATATTAACCAAAGCAAATATGTTATTAACATGTTAGAGTAAAATCCTATGATCATGATCACGTGCTAAACAAATTATAGAAAAGAATTCTACTGTTTATAGCTTGATTTAAGTTTTAAACATCATAAGTTAAATCCTAATACATTAGATTAACTTTAAGCATGAGAATTATCATAATAAACACATAAAAACTTGATTTTTAAACTATGGAAAGGTTTGGATAGAGGTGATCTTGCCTCAAACGTCATGTTGAACACTCAAACATGTGTGTGCAAGATTCCTCTTCACCAAGCTCGCAAATCACACCTTCTGCTCGATAAACGCTTCTGGTAAACTCTTAAAAACTCACAGATTTGGGTTAGGTTTGAGAGGAAAGGTGGCTCCTAGTAAAACATATGAAAAGATGGGTAATATGGGTTTAAAACAAGTACATATACTCTCATATATAACTGGGCCTAAAACAAAACAAAACCGACCCGAACACAAATCCTGCATGTTGTGAGCCCGTCGGTCGATGCACCACAACCGATAGGTCGACCGGTCGGGTATCATCGGTTGTCCAATCAGCTTAGGCTGGTCGACCACCCAGAAAGCATAGGTTGACTAACTCTTTGCATGGTTTTTGTGCATGCTTTCATCGTTTATTCACATATATACACTGAATCGATCTCAAATCGATTCCTAGCATAGTCAACAATTAATAAATGATATTTATCATGATATAACTTATTTATTATTATTTATCATAATATATCCAAAATTATGGGGTTTTACATTCACCCTTCTTAAAAGAATTTCATCCCCGAAATTCCGTAATTGTATCTTAGAGATTAATAATACAAGAAAAGTACGTTGAGGGGATAATCCAGACATGGAAACCCTTACATACACATCCCGTACCATTAATGTCTAGATATGAAACATGAGCGATATTTACCCCTAACTAAATAGAACTAGTACGTCAGGCGAAAAATCTAACCACGGAACCCCATGTATATACCATATGTTCCGAATGATTAGGAGTTAAGTATTAATAATCCCATTCCAGCATTAAATATAAATACGACTATACAAATAATCATGAACGAAAGCAATTCAGATCTAATCATTTTACCTACTCAAACAGGTGTGGGTAGTCACGACGCATATCCTCTTCGTGCTCCCAAGAAGCCTCCTCGGCTCCTTTCTGGTTCAATTGCACTTTGACTAAAGGAATCACCTTATTTCTAAGTCTCTTGTCCTCTCTAGCAGGAACACGAACTGGAGTTTCAATAGTGGTTAATTCATCATGAATCTCAACCTCCGGTGTGTCTAACACTCGTTGTTGCTCCTCGTCACGTAAATGCTTCTTGAGCATCGAAACATAGAAATCATCATGTATGCTCGACGTTAATGCTGGAATGTTTAGCCGATATAAAATGGCTCGAACACTTTCCATAATCCTAAACAGACCAATACATCTCGGGGTAATTTTTCCTCATCTGGTAAATCACTGAATTCTCTTCATCGGTTATACTTTCAATAAAACATAGTCCCCAACCTGGAACTCTAGTGGTCATTGCCTCTTATCTGCGTAGCTCTTCTACCAACTCTGTGCTACAAGAATACGCTCCTGAATTAGTGCTACCTTCTCAGTAGTCTATCTTACAAGCTCCGGTCCAAGTATCAAGTTGTCCTTCGGTTATGCCCAACAAATTGTGGATCTACAAGGCCTCCGTATAATGCCTCATACGGTGGCATACCTATAGTCACTTGATAACTGTTATTATAAGCAAACTCAATCAAAGGGATGCTATCCACCCAACTCCCATGGAAATTGATGATACATGCCCGCTGCATGTCCTCCAACACTTGGTTGACTCTCTCTATTTGTCCATCTGTCTACGGGTTGAAAACGCTATTGTACGATAGCTTGTTGCCAAAAAAATTCTAGAAGCTCCTCTAGAAATGCGGAGTGAAAACTGAGCCTCGATCTGATACAATCATCTCTGGAACTCCATGTAGTCTCATGATTTCCTAGATGAAAATCTTTGCATAAGTATCTGTGCTTTATGTCGTCTTCACTGGTATAAAATGTGCCAGCTTCGTTAATCGGTCTACAATCACCCAAATTGAATCGTTCCCTTTATTAGATCTCGGTAAGCCTATAATATAATCCATGAAAATATCTGCCCACTTCCACTCGGGAATGAGTAAAGACTGTAGGGTTCTCGTGGGTCTCTGATATTCTGTCTTCACTTACTAACAGGTAAAGCACTTAGCTACATACTCCGTAATCTCCCTATGCATGCCGGTCCACTAAAAATGTCTCTTCAGGTCCTTGTACATTTTGGTTGTGCCTAGATGCACTGTGTACCTGGTACGATACGCCTCATCAAATAAGTCCTTTTTCAGCTATGGATTATTCGACATGACTAACCGGCTCTTCATTCGAAGACCTCCATCTGCTCTAACAGTCCAATCAGCTATGGACTCTTTGGAAATCTCCCCTTCTTGGGTTTGAATCTAAGAGTCCTCCAGCTGAGCTCTGACCACTCTATATGTCCAAGATAGTTGCATAGCTAAAGTTCCTAAAAATATGATGTTCCCGCCTATCTCTGGCATCAAATTGAATTGGCTAAGGGTTTGAAGATCTCAATATAATGAACATCTCAAATCTGTTGGTGACGCATTCTACTTAATGCGTCTACTATAATGGTCATCTTCCCCGGATGATACTAAATCGCAAACTTGTAATCCTTAATGAACTCGACCTATCGTCACTGTCTCTGGTTGAGTTCCTTCTAGGAGAAGAGATACTTCAGACTCTAGTGATCCGTGAACAGCTCAAACTGTACTCCATAAAGGTAATGATTCCATGTCTTTAGTGCGAAGACTAATGTTGCTAACTCCAAATCATGTGTGGGATAGTTTGGCTCATGAGTCCTCAACTACCATGAAATGTAAGCCACTACCCTCTGGATCTGTATCAAAACACCTCCTACACCCGATAACGATGCATCCTTGTAGACGACAAAGGTCTTACCACTGCTCGGCATAATCAACACTGGCGCTATAGTCAACTTAGACCTTAGAGTCTCAAAGGATTCCTGACATTCAAGTACCCAAATAATTTATATACCCTTCTTCGTAAGGCATGTCAGTGCCGTAGCAATCATCGAGAAGTCCTGGATGAACTTCCTGTAATAGCTGGCCAGACCCAAGAAGCTACAAATCTCTGTAATGGTCTTCGGCTGTTCCCAATCAAGTATTGCCTCTACCTTAGCTGGATCTATAGCTATGCCCTCCTTGCTAATAACATGGCCTAAAAATCTAACCACGGATAGCCAAAAGTCAAACTTTCTGAACTTAGCATACAACTGGTGCTCTAGTAAAGTCCTTAATGCCAATCGGAGATGTTGCTCGTGCTCTGCCTCCAATCTCGAATAGATAATGATATAGTCGACGAATACAATTATGAACTAGTCCAAATACGGATAAAAAATCTCGTTTGTCAAATCTATGAATACCGCGGGTGCATTGGTCAGCCCAAATGATATGACAAGGAACTCAAAGGACCCATATCCAGTCAGAAAGGCGGTTTTAGGAATATCCATCTCTCGAACCCACAACTGATGATAGCTAAAACGAAGATCAATCTTCGAGAAATACTACACTCCGTGCAACTAGTCGAATAAGTCATCAATCCTCGGTAGTGGATACATATTCCGGATGGTGACCATACTTAACTCACGATAATCTATACAAAAGAGCATACTATCGTCCTTCTTCTTCACGAAGAGGACTGATGCTCCCTACAGAGAATGACTCCGGCAAATAAAACCCTGAGATAAAAGCTCATCCAACTGAGTCTGTAGCTCTCTCATTTAAGAGGTGTCATACAATAGGGTGTTCCGAATATCGGTATTATGTTTGACTGTAACTCGATGCAGAACTCAACCTCTCTTATAGGAGGTAACCCAGTTGTCGTAAAGGACATCCTGATACTCTGAGACGACTCTAGTCTCACAAAAATCAGCACTCTGATCGTGCAACATCACCTCCTCGATGTATGCCAGGAATAACTCTGCAAACTGGTTACCTTGTGAGGTTACTACAATCAACTCAGTCCCATCGGACGCTTGCAAACTGACTATTTTAGCAAAATAGTTGATACTGACCTGGTAGAACGATAACCAATCCATACTAAGGATAACATCAAACTCGAATATACGCAAAATGATCAGATCAATGATAAACATTGACTCATCTAAACCGATGATATATCTCCTACATATACTTTCTAATAGAAACACCTTGCCTAAAGGAGTAAAGACTGATAATGGTACATTTAGGGGATATGCAACTAGCTGAAGCCTACTCATGAAGGTATGAGAAATAAAGGAATGCGATGCTCCTGAATCAAACAAGATCCGAGCTAGGAAGGAGTTCACGAGGAACATACCTTCCACTATAGCTCCGCTCGCACCATGATCGCGTGATACGGCTATATAAATCCTGCCGGTGGCTGAAGACTGTTGTGCTGAAGCTAGTGGAACATATAGGACTATCTATCCCTGAAATATCTCTTGGATGGTATAGACCTGTCCTGCTAGCCCCTCAATCCTCAGAACGGTTGGTAGCACCTCAATCTTCTGCTGCTAGCCATACCCGCGGTCCTACGATTGCTGACCCTATCCATGACTCTACTGTTGCTAACCATGTCCACGGCCCTATTGCTGGCCCTGGCCTCTGCCATGCTGGCCTCCTACTAGGGTACTACAACAATCCTTTGCCCTATGTTCAATCTTGTTGTAGTTATAACAAGCATCATGAATCTTATGTTGCTGAGGCGCTCTTGAATCCTGCTACGACCCCTTCTTATTTAGTCCTTACTACTGGTGTTGCGAATCCTTGCCCCTCTGCTAGGGTCCTCTGGGTCCTGCAAAAGATCTATTGCCCTTGCCTTTATCATCATGTTGTCTTGTTTTAGAGGTTCCTTCCATATTCTTATGAAAGATCGTAGTCTCTGTCTCCTGCGAAATAGCGGCATCAGTTACTTCTGGCGCTGAATGAAATCGTCTAGAGACGAGGTAGCAGCGAAGGCTTGGACGAAGCCCCAACAAAAACATTTAAGCTTGATGATCTCCAATCTGCCACATGCCCATGAATCGAAGAAAACTCATGAATCTGCCCTCGCAGTTAGCTATGGACATGGCCCTCTGCTCCAATCTGGATAACTCTAACTCTTTCCAGGCCCTTATCGTGGAAGAGATGTACTTCTCGTTGAAAAAGTAGATGAAGTCCTCCCAAGTAAGCATCATCTGCTACTCAGGGATGAATTGAAGCCTATATCATCTGCCGTCATCACCCTTAAGACTAAAAGCTGCCAATCTTTGCTTCTGGACGGAGTCCACATCAAGTAGGTCAAGGATATTTCCCACATCTTCTTTCCCACTTGTGGGCTACAAGTGAGTATGATGATCCCTAGAATTCTAGTTCCCTCATCTTCTAGAATCTCTCAACTAGACAGAGCCAAGTCTCCTACTCCTTGACTCTATTAGCAACTGGTGGAAGTGTTAGTCCTGGTATAACCTCTAAGGATTCCTCTGCAATAGGTATAGTTGGTATGACTGGTGGTGGAACCACAGGTGGTGGTGCAACTGGTAAAATCTGGTACGCCAATTGCTCCTTGAGTGCTCCTAATCTGACTGCAATAGGTTCCATAAGGTCTATCAAATACTGTGGAGCCTTCTGCGACTTGGGTGGGGCTAGCCGCGGCTCGGGTGTAGCCTGTTGTGGTTCGGGTGTAGCCTGCTATGGCTCAGGCTCTAGCTCAGCCTGTCTAACTCTCTGAGTATGATATCCTCTAAGACCACGTCCACATCTGGCCAAATATAAATTTTTTGGAAGAGGGCTTATAAGACACCGTAAATAAGACTTCAGGCAAAAGCATATATAGCATGTAGCAATAAGAAATACGTATCTCATGTTATTCACGCAAATATTTTATAATCAAAGTAGGATAGTCATAAAAAATTTCAAAATTTTAGAGTTATACGTATAACATCCTCACTTATTCAATGAAATCCTCGCGGTCTCCATACATGAATCCTAGGGAAACTCTATTCTAGCTCCCCTACTCGACACAGGATGATCCTAAGAATATTGGAACTAGAGCTGTAATACCAACTGTGACGCTCCTATTTTCACACATGCCTGTAGTCCAAGATGAACCCAGAGATGTCAAACCTGCTATGCACCCACACCGTGCATAATATGTTTCACCATCACAATAATATCTCTCTAGTGGAATTAATGACAAGTGTAGGTACAAACAGGGAAAATAAGAAAAATAAATGCAATGGACATTACATAGAAAGAGATATCCAAATAAATATACTTATGTCCCAACTGAATAAAAAACAAGTACATTTGATGTCTGAAAAATGTGAAGTAACTAAATGCATAAAGTCAAATGAAAATAGTACTAAGGCACACACAACCTTTACAAAATAAATTACATGTCTAATGATCAGCTAAACCATAATTAAATGGCTGTGGAGTATCAACTACTAAAAATAAGCGACGACGACTATGTTATAAGACCATCAACATGCGGCTCTCCGACACTCTGATCCGGTGACTGAAAAGAAGGGAAAACAAAAAGGAAAACAACAATAGTGTCAGAACGCTTTAGCAAGATCATCTCCATTCGTCCCCAGGGGAAGGGCTCCTAAATGTGATGGAGACTCTATCTATTATGCATAGTCTATCTAAATCATTTACCCTGTATCTAAATGAGATTAATATTTAGAAACCCACAACATGAGACATAGTACGTTGAACGAAATAATCCAAACAAGAAAACCCCCATTATATATCATATGTCTCAAATTATGATCGTTAAATATCAATTCCAAACTAAGAATAAAAGACAAAGGAAAGCAATGTATTAAAATAAAGTTACTACAATATTATAAATATCGACCATATAACTCACGCTACCCTTAGGTAGATGATATGGATACAAGAACTAAATCTCATGTAACTCCCAAACGCGAAGTAATCCAGTCACAATATAACTCGGCGATAATTCATATTCATAAAAGCTTCTGCCAAAGACTCAGGCTATCAAATATATCACAATAGAATATCTCGTAAGGCTTTATAACTCATCGCATTATCATGCGGGACGAACTACCGAATTTGGCATCCTAAATATGTACACGGCTCGTTAGTCTTATCGCATCACCATGCGGGTTGGACTACCAAATTAGGTATCCTAAAAATGTGGCTCTTTAGCCTCATCGTATCACTGTGCGGGACGGACTACCAAGTTAGGTTCCTAAAATCACGACTTAATGGGCTGTACTAACAGTATATCAATGTATGAACCCAAGTATTATTGAGTTGTGCTCATCAACGATATCCATACATGCATACGTATTATAATTAGTTGTTAACTTAAATATGATCGAAACAATAGCTATAATAATTCTCTTTAGGATATCCGTATATGTGTTATGACTCAATTCGTGTACATCCATGGTTGCACGTGTGTCGTCGTACGGCTTGACCCTCGCGTTCACAATTAAACGTGTAAGAGAAATCACCTCAAACAAAAGAAATCAAGTGTCGGTCGACTATCCCTAGGGCATCAGTCGACCAACGGCAATCGTGCACAAAATGCACTCGAAAAAGATCCTATCGATTGACCGATTGCTCTCAGCCTGTCGACCAACCAAAAAGGATTTAAATATCCTGGACGACACAATCGGTCGACTGATCCCTAGGGGTCGGTCGATCGATTACAGGAAAACGAGATTCTTCCAGGTTATGTGTGTTGCACTTTTACTCAAAAACATTCTTATTAGCACGTAACGCAAAACAAGATTTAAACATTCAGAATTAGTTAACAATGATTAATCTTAACATGTTACAAACTCTTGAATTAACTAATTAGGGTTTAACATCCTATTAACAAAAATTCTTGAATAAATACACATTTTATCAACTTATGTGATAAAAACTTGATTCAAAACTCATGAATAACATCAACAAGGGTTTATTTTACCAAGATATATCACTTGTATGCATGGATCTGGGGTTTAGTAATCAAATTAGTCCAATTCTTGTTTATTTTGACAAACTAATGCATATTAACGAAAGCTAATCTGTAATTAACATATTAAAGTAAAATCCTATGATCTTGATCACATGCCAAACAAATTATAGAAAAGAATTCTACTATTTATAGCTTGATTTAAGTTCTAAACATCTTAAGTTAAATCCTAATACACTAGATTAGCTTTAAGCATGAGAATTATCATAATAAACACATAAAAACTTGATTTTTAAACTAGGGAAAGGTTTGGACAGAGGTGATCTTGCCTCAAATGTCATGTTGAACTCTCAAACATGTGTGTGCAAGATTCCTCTTCGCCAAGCTCGCAAATCACGCCTTCTGCTCGATAAACGCTTCAGGTAAACTCTTAACAACTCACAGATTTGGGTTAGGATTTGAGAGGGAAGGTGGCTACTAATAAAACACGTGAAAAGATGGGGAAAAGTGGTTTAAAACAAGTATATATACTCTCGTATATAACTGGGCCTGAAAGAAACAAAACCGACCCGAACATAAATCATACACGCTAGGTGCCTGTTGGTCGACCCACCATAACTCATGGGTCGACCGATCAGGTATCATCTATCAACCGATCGGCTTAGGCTAGTCGACTGCACAAAACGCATAGGTTAACTAACTCTGTGCATGGTTTTTGTGCATGTTTTCATTGTTCATTCACATATATAAACTGAATCGATCTTAAATCGATTCCTAGCATACTCAACCATTAATAAATGATATTTATCATTATATAACTTATTATTATTATCGAGTTAAAAAGGCGGTCTTGGAAATATCCATCTCCCAAACCCGCAACTGATGATAGCCAAAACGAAGATCAATCTTCGGGAAATATTACACTCCCTATAACTGGTCGAATAAGTCATCAATCCTCGGTAATGGATACCTGTTCTGGATGGTGACCTTATTCAACTCATGATAATCAATACACAATTGAAGGATGTCATCCTTCTTCTTCACGAAAAGGATCGGTGCTCCCTGAAAGTACCCTATCCTACTCTGATACCAATTGAAAACACACAATGCTACTAGGAAGGAACCCTAGAGGGGGGTGAATAGGGTTTATACTAATCTAATCCGATTTATGCTAATTAAAAACTTATTAATAAATATATCCTAGCAAGAATTATATATTACAAATGTATGTACAAAGATATACAAGTAAACACAAGGGTGAAATAAGATATAAACAATATAGTGGACAATATAAATAATGAGACAATAGCGATATGAGCAATGAGCATAAATATAAATGAACGCCAATGCAAACCCAAACGCAATCAAATGATCATGGAGTTTGGACCTTCCGTCCTACGTCTCCGCTCCCCACTCCCAGGTAGAAATCCAATATCACACCCGGTTTTTAACGATCACCCAAAAATATTTACACCACACAATATCGGTTTTCAACACTCACCGATCAATGTTCACAATCTCACAATGTAACTACACTAACTACCATCTCAAGTGTTGGTCTCTAGCCCGTGTCTCCCTCAAGTGTTAGGAATTACAACCTCTCTTTAGGCATTACCACCTACCCCACTCCTCTTAGAATGACTCCGTCCTTCATCACACACTCCTCTTGGTGTACTAGTGTATTACAAAGTGAATCCTCACAATTAAGCATAAATGCAACAATGGTTGTTCTCTACTATGGATGAGAACTCAATGTAAGCTCACTCTTAATTATTACAACTCCCCACAATCCAAATTATAGTAAGTATGAAATTACAATAAGCTCAATGGTTGTGTGTGTAAACAATAAGAAAAAAAATATGAACTCAATATAAATCTAGCTTATGAAAATATGCTCAAACGTATAAAATAGCTAGGATTGAGTTTAAGAAAAACTTCTCTATAGATCAAGAGAGAGAGGGAGAAGAGTTGAATGCTCAAACACCAATGGATGATCTTCCTCAAGCTCTTGTGACATTGTCTTTAAAAAAAAACTCTCAAATGCTTAAAAGCTTTTTAAACAAACTTAAACCAAAACTCAAACCCTTGTTAAAATACTCTTAAAACATGCTCTTAGTGATATTTGGTCTGAGATATGAGTGGTATTTATAGAGACCCCAAAACACAAGAAAAACAAAGCAAAAAGACCAAAAACCCAAAACAAGACAAAGCTAGAAAAAACTAACCGTTACCGTATTAGTCGACTGACAGCTTTCATCAGTCGACTGAAGAGCTGACCGTTAGAGGCATTTTTTAGCTCATCAGTCGACTGACGAACCTTATCAGTTGACTGATGACCTCTTCAGTTGACTAGTCAGTCGACCAAAACAAAACATAAGCTTTTTGATATTTCAGGCGATTTCTTCAGTCGACTGAACACATTCATCAGTCGACCGATAACACTGTATCAGCCTGATTTGAATAGTAAAACTAATTTTTAAAGTGCCTTTAGAAATAGTAAATAAATTCCAAAAAATATAAAACTTTGGAAAATCATTATAAACATGTAAGTGAACATGTTACAAAAATTATTTTTGGAATTGCACTTCTCAATAGTGAAAACACATCATTTTTTAAATATGTCAAAAAATATGAAAACTAAACATACAAGTTTTTGTCATTTTACATAAACACAATATTGAAACTTTTGTAAAATGATTTTATAGACTTAATAAAATATGTATAAACTGATATTGAAGTCTATAAACTAATAAAACAAATTTTCACAAAATCATTTTTGTATAAACTTGAAAACTATAAAACAAAAACATGTATATATATATAACTATATATATGTATAAAACTAATAAAATGTGTGTGTATATGATTGATCTTAGAGTACTTAACACACAAGTATAAACCTATACTACAAACACTATAAACTATATACCCAAGCTTGAAGGTCTTCAATATAGCTTGACTTGGTAAACTAGCGGATGAAGCTTGAACTTGGATCTTTAACTTGAATTGCATTGCTTCACTCTGCTATTCTGCCAACCTCCAATGGATATGATCGTTGAGGCTCGATTCTATCCATCTTCCAACATATTGTTTGTCTACAATAAATATAAAAACACAAACACTAGACAAACAACATTAGATATAAATTGTTTGTAAATCATCATCAAAACAAAAGGACCTAACAATCTCCCCTTTTTGACGATGACAAAAATTTTACAAAAAGAGATATATGCATAAAAGAAAATTAATATACAAATTATAATTATCATGCATATAAACAAAAAGGATATACTCACAATATTTCTCCCCCTTTGACAACATCAAAAAGGGAAAAACAAAAGAATAGAGAGAGTGAAAGCTCCCCATACGTACAAATAAGCATGGGTGAGTATAAAACAAAAATAGGGATTGCTACCTCTATAAAAATGCCATATGGAGCATATGTAATGAAAAAACATGGCAAATATGTGACAAAGCATAAATAAAAAATATGCTAAATATCACTTATATACAAGAGGACAATGAGAACACATATAGATATGCAATTGAAAAAGTGTGTCTCAAAGCAAAACCTAAAAACCATATATAAAATAGATTTTTGAAAACAAGAGAATAGAAAACATGAGAATCATGAAAAAAAATTCAAATGAAAACAAATTACTCAAATAAAATCATAAATCAAGATTTAAATCATAAAACAAAAGTTTTCCATAAACAAGAAAAATAAAAACATTAAAAATCTTGGTTTAAAAAACAATCAAATTTGTTTTGGTGTCTAAGTGTTCTTGGTACCAAAAGGTTTAGGGACATGACCCCTTTCATTTAAGCTTAAAGCCTGTTATGATTCTTTTTGGGCACATGTGGTGCACTAATACAGTCATAACAATAATCTTGCAAATGACCCTTCCGATTGCAATATGTATAATGAAAGAGATACATTTGTTTTTGTGGACTACTAACTCGTGCACGTGAAACATTTGCAAATATGGATGGTCTTTTAAAATTATTTTGCAAATATGAAACATTATTAAACAACTGTGGTCTTTTTGGAGCAAATTGCAAACTTAGCCAATCTCATCCCCTCTTTCTCATCTCGTCTTCTCCGACGAGCTTGAACACCGCACCACCGCCCTGAGGCTATCACCGACGAACTCCAGCACCCACGTGCCAGCCCCTACTCCACCTCCAGCCAACCCGAGCCCGACCTCCTCCGATCCCCGCCGTCTACCCCTTCTTCCTGACCCAACTCGATAGCCACACCAGATCTGCCTTAAGCTCCAGCCGCGGCCACCACCAGTCCCGAACTCCTCTTCACCGCCCACTGTGGTACCTCCCTGAGCAAACCCAACCCCAGCAGTCGTGAACTCCAGCTTCTCCTCGCAGCCACAGCAACCGTTATCGACCATGCTAGGTCAGCCCCACCGAACTCCGGTCACCTCCAGCCCTTCGCCGTCGAACGTCGCACTCCCCGCATCAGATCCGATCGTGCCGTCAGCGTCGATTCGTTCGACGAACCCCGAGGCAAGATCCCGCTCTCCTTGTTTCGTAGTTGAATATTTACATTATTATGAATTATTTGCATAGTTAATTATGACGTATTTATCTGCGTGGGTTGTTTGGTGAATAATATTGATTTAAATAATAGATATACGATAAATAGTATTTTTAGAATAATTATAATAAGTTAAAAGAATTTAATTTGGTAATAGACTTATTTTAGAGAATTTATAATATTTAAAAGGAATTTGTTTTATGAAAAAGAATTATTTTAGAATTTTTATAATGAGAGATAATTTTAAAGGAAATTACTCTTGGAATTAATAAATAAGATTTTGATTTTCGTGTGCAAAACATTTGTTAATGGTAGTTTCATCTAGCATTGTTAATAGTAGCTTTACTCTTGTATGTTTCTTGCATGTTATCATGACCCCTGTTCACACTTCATGACATTGACACTTAGGATAATTGCATTTATTATTCCATGTTGAGAATCATGAGAAGTACATGACTACAGTGACCTGTATGACACAGTTAGGATCTCGAACCTCATGTGTAGTTGACTTGGAATTACGAGAATTAGGGTGAGAACTCTTAGTTCATGTGAGCAGTTGTAATTGTTGATGTATTTTTCGGGCTCGCGTCGGTGAAGTTTGTATAGTCACTGGGGTGGGTCTGAGGAGTTTAGATATTTGTGATTGTGATTGTATTCCTTGCTCGCGCGGGTGAAGTTTGTGTAGTCACCGGGTGGGTCTGAGGAGTTGAGATATTTGTGATTGTGGTTGTATTCTGAGCTCATACCGGTGAAGTTTGTGTAGTCACCGGAGTGGGTCTGAGGAGTTGGGATATTTGTGATTTGCTTACCCGAGGATATGAGTTTCAACTATATGTGAGAGGTAGACCAGTGATCTGTTATAGGATGCTTAGCTACATGACCTTATTGTTTGAATGTTTATGGGTTCTTGTGAGATGTGGACCTGTTATATTTCTTTTCATACCTAGATTAGGATTAATATTGAATTATCTACAATTTGAGACATATGGTATATACATGAAGGTTTCCTTATTTGGATTATTTCGCTCGACGTACTATGTCTCGAGTTGTAGATTTTTAAGTATTAATTCCATCTAATTGTATGACTTTGGTACTTGGATGATTTCTGATCGCTAGTTGCATGATCTCGTTACCCGTTTGATTATTAGATTCTTCTGATTATTATATTTTAGTAGTGGATTGTATTTTAATTTTGTTGGATTTCCAGTTGCACGTTCTTTGTTATTTCGGTTATCATATGGTTTTCCGCTTTGAGTTTTCGATCGTTTTATTTCTTTTGTGGGATCTTGTCATGTGCCATGCACGCTAACGTACACATGGTTTCTCTGGTGTACATCAGACTTAGATGAAGAACAGGTTTAGCCAGGATACCACCAGGAGCCAGAGGATTCTTAGCAGGTGTGTCTTAGAGACAGAACAGAAGAAGAATCTAAAGCTTAGTTATTGGTCCTAGTTGCTTTTGTAGTTCTTTCCATTCCTGCTTGATTGATGTATTTTTGTATCTCTTCAGTATTCATTTGTTCCGTTTTTTATAAGGGCATGTTGACCCGAATATTATGTCTCGAATGTTATCACATTTGTGATATGATGTTTCTTTATTCTGAGTTTATCTATTATATTCTTGCTGATTATGATCGGGGACCTATGACTTCGCATTGTATTTATTTCCAGAAACTTAGCATATTGGATTGAGAAGAAAAAAAGAAAAGAAAAATGATACTGTATATTTCTTCTCAATCTAATACGTCGCAGGCTTGTTCACGTTCCGATTCCTAGGTATTTTGGGAAGCGGGACGTGACAAGCTCAGTTCAGAACTACATGGGATAGTGCGTCGATATTCCATTTGTACAGGCCATTGAGTCAGGTTTGGATGTTTTGTCTAGCAGTCCGTTCGCACGAGGGTACGATAAGGCTTGTGAGCCATCTTTTAGGATACCTATAAGGTAGGCCATCTCGTACTCATATTACGCACTGAGATCGCGATGAGACTAATGAGTCATGTATATTGTTTTAGGATACCCATAGGGTAGTCCATTGTGCATGATAATGCGATGAGATCAGGATCTTGCAAAGAGTTGCAAATGAGACAATTACTTGATAGCCTGAGTTTTGGTGGATGCCTAAAGTGTTTATGTCACACTGTTGAGTACATGAGACTTATATGCTGATGTTCATTATGGTGTTTTATTTTTCGGTGATGTTTCTTTCCATAGTTTGGGATTAATATTTAGATATCTACAGTTTAAGACATATGGTATATACATGAGGGTTTCCTTATTTGGATTATTTTGCTCGACGTACTACGTCTCGTATTGTAGATTTCTAAATATTAATATCATTCGATACGAGGAAAATGATCTAGGTAGACTATGCTTAATAGATACAGTATCCACTACATGTAGCAGCCCATCCCCTAGGGACAGATGGAGCTGATCTTGCTTTAGCGCTCTAATGTTTTTGTTGGTTTTATTTTTATTTTATTTTTTCCCTTTCAGGGGGTTCAGAGCATCGGAAAGTCGCAGGATGACGGAGTTATTGCATAGTCACCGTCACATGCCTTACTAGTAGAGACTCCACAGTAGAGTTTATTTCTATTCAGACATTAGAGTTTCAGTATCACATTTTGTAAAGGCTATGAGCCTTAATTACATTTTCAAATATTTCATGTCGAGACATTTTATATCATTTTAGAGATCAGATGTATTCACGGTTTTATCCATTTGAGACATGATTTTATTTATGAGATTTATCTTCCTCCATCATGTCTATTTTATTTTATTTTTTCCTTTATTTCACCTGTATTGTACCTACACTTTATTTTAATTCCACTAGAGTATATTTTTGTGATTGGTGAAACTTGTTGTTGCATGGCGTAGGTGCATGACAGGTTTGACATCTCTGGGTTCACCTTAGACTGCAGCCATGTGTGAAAACCGGGACGTCACAATAATAGAGTTTATATTGCATGTAAACCTCTCTAATGACATTAGTGAGACTAATTGGTTCCCATATCGAGAACTAATTATTAATCAAATTAATAATTTTAATTTAACAGTTAAATCCTAATCTTACCAAATGTGCATAAAAGCTCTTCCCTTTCTATAATAGAGAAGAAGGAAGGTGTTGGTGTTACTTTGGAGGATGTCAATGGGTTCAAGGAGGGCGAATTGAGTGGTTTCAATTGGTGGGACATTTGCTTATAATGAGATCTATAATTTTGATGCTTTCCAAAGGATGATAAAAATTTTATGGGGATTGGACAAAGATGCTGCTATTACAAGGATTGGATAAAAATTGTTTCTCTTTTAGTTCTAATGTGAATCGGATATGGACAAAGTAGTGTTGCGAGGTCCTCTGAATTTTGACAACAAACTACTTATGTTTGGAGGTGCTAAGGGAGATGAACAACCAAATTCAATTACCTTCTTTCAGTTTTCCTTCTGGGTTAGAATTTAAAATTTCCCTTTGTTGATAATGAGAGAGAAGTTTGGGTGCAATGTTAGAGGGTTGATTGGCAAAGTAGAGGTGGTGGATGCCAAGGAAGAAGGGTTGTGTTTGGGCCAATATATTCGAGTTTGAGTGAACCTAGATGTGCGAAAACCTTTAAAAAGAGGTACTGTTATTAGTTTGGGTAAAGGAAGAATAGTGTACACAGACTTTCAATATAAGAGACTAGGCATGACAATTTTTCTCCATAACCATAACCAGCCCAGTAAGTTAAATGGCTCCAAATGATCGGATTTCTATTGAAAAGAAAATAAATGGGCACTTAATAGGCGGGCATTGTGCCCAGCGATAAGCCTGCCTGAGTCTAAACCCGCTTCATATCTCTCCTCCCCCCCTCCTCTCTCTCTCTCTCTCTCTCTCTCTCTCTCTCTCTCTCTCTCTAATTTGCTCTAAAATTGTAAAACCCTAATATTCCATTCAGCAAACCCTAATCCCTCTATTCAGAGTTTTACCCTAATCTCTCCTCTCACTGGCCATCTCTACTCTCCTTAGTCTCTCGCTGATTCTGCCTCGTGATTCTTCGTCTCGTGGTCTCCTCTTCTTAGAAAGTTCGAATCTCTCAAAGAGAATCCATGAATAAGAGAGGCTGAGGTGAGGTTTTCAATCATGAAGTTGATTGGATTGAATTTGTCAATTATTTTTAGGGTTTTTTCTATTTTCAATTTGTAAAAATAATTGGGAATGATTTGATTTAGAACATGTTCTAATCACCATGTTTATTTTGGATGCTTGAAATTAGTGAAATGAATGTGAAATTATGTGGTTAGTTCATCCAAAATCCCAATAAAAGTTTTGATTTTGTTGTTAGATTTTATTTTTGAGCTCATTGATTGTATGATTTGTCAAATTTAATTGTTTTCTTCTTTTCTTGGTTTAGAAATTTGAGGGTAACCATGGCATTTTTTTTCAAGCATTGTAAAATTACGGAAACTAGAGATCTTTATGAGTTTTCTTTTGTTTTGTGTTGACAGATGAATAAGTTTGATTCAAAATGTGTTAGCTAAGATTAAAAGAGCTTGTTTGCAGCTTTCAGTGTAGAGGTGTTCATTTGTAAGTTTTTTTTTACGTATACATAATTGATGATCTGTTGTAACCTTTAGTAGGATTTTTGTTTCCATTCTTAAATTTAAGAGTTTTCAGTTAGCTTTTATTTATGCATGTTTTTGGAGATTATCTATATCTTGATCTATGCTTGGGGATTGCATGTTGTTCATTTTTTCATATTTTCTTTGTTACGCTTGCAGATTTTGATTGCTACTATGAGATATTTTTTGAGATACTACAATATGTGTGTTTTGAATTTTAGGCTTACATTTGGCATAATTAAAGGTTTAAGATGGCAAGGTCTAGCAAGTAAATACGCATATCATGTCTCACCT
>BQKN01054930.1:2498-23157 GCA_022839385.1 Asparagus kiusianus | reverse complement strand
ATATATATATATATATATAACACCTTGAACATGTGGAAGAATGTAACATAGATATAGAAAGGACATACTAATAACAAGCAACATATACCTTTTTCACAATAATCTTTGGTTATGAGTTTCAAACATTATTGTTTGCTAGTTTCATTAAAATATTATTTTTGTTGAAATTGAGTTCATATATTTTTGCATAATTTTTCCGATAGCTTGTCTTGATTTTTTTCTTCATCTCCTAATTTCCTATAATGAACTGTATCATAAATTTATTATTCATTTGGATATATTTTCATAAACATGAGATTCTTCATTAAAAGGCTCAAAGAATTTTAGTTCTGAAATGAGCAATATAAAATATGAAATTGACATCCAAGGAGGATCGTGAAGGTTATGGTAAGCAATGTTGGATTTTTTGGTTAAAAAATAGCTTTCCAAAATGAGTTTTCAAACTATATATATATATATATATTAACTACAAGTACTTTTCATAAATACTTTATAGCCTAGTGGAAAGTTAAAGTTTTGGTATTTCAAAAGGTCCCTTGTTCGATGCTTGCCAATGGCAAGCCGAGAAGTGTTTTATTTAAATTAATCACTCATAAGTTCTAGTGGTTCGTAGGTCGTGGGCTGTATGCCGTGGGCCAATGGGCCGGGGATCGGGGATAATCGGGCTGAAGCGCTAAGTGGCGCTTTGTTAGGCGCACTTTGCACTTCGCACGGATGCATCGAGGCGAGGTGGTGCCTCGCAGGCTACTTCGCAGCATGCGGACGAGCTACGTATTCGCACGAGGGTGACCCTAGTATTCTCGTAGTTTGACGATGTTCATTCGTTCGATGACGTTCGTCTATCATACGAGGTTCGCCTGTTTGACGATGTTCGTTCGTTTGACGTGGTTCGTCTGTCATACGAGGTTCGCTTGTTGACAAGGTTCGTTATCATACGAGGTTCGCCTGTTTTACGAGGTTCGCTCGATCAACAAGGTTCGTATGTCATACAAGGTTCGCCTGTTTGACTATGTTCGCTCGTTCGACGAGGTTCGTCTGTCATACGAGGTTTGCCTGTTTGACGACGTTCATTTGTCAAACGAGGTTCGCCTGTTTGACTATGTTCGCTCGTTCGACGAGGTTCGTCTGTCATACGAGGTTTGCCTGTTTAACGACGTTCATTTGTCAAACGAGGTTCGTCTGATTTGTTGAGACGTGACCCTCGCGTTTCCATAGCAACACGTCCATTGATTGCCTCGTATTCAGGAGTTAATGCTGCAGCAGTTACAACAATATTAAGAGCAATTTAATACATTGATGTTACAATCTTAATTGTTATTAAGAATTGTAACGGTCACATTAATTGTTAGCGACTCTTGAGCTGGCCTTAGAGCCTTATAAATAGCGCCCTTGGGCAGCTCTTGGTTGCTGCTGGAAATCCTCTCGCAAGCGTGGAACACGAACGTCAAGAGCTGAAAATCCTCTCGCGTGCGTGGAACACGAATGTCGCGTGCTGGAATACGAACGTCGATCCCGACGTTGTTGCTGTTGTGCTGCTGCTGCAGAAACTTGTGCCCATAGGAACTTGTCTTAAACCAAAAGGTTTTGAACCGAAATGTTCTGAGATCGAGGAGATCTTTTGCCTAGACCGAAAGGTCTTATAGATCAAGGAAATCTAACAATACTGGGTTGGTGCACACCAGAGTATTGCACTGCTGTTCCTGGAAGCAGTTTGGCCTTGGGATCCTTGCACCGGAGTAGGCTAAATATTGCTTTAAGCACAACGTTTCTATAACATACAGTAGTTAACTGAAAAAGTTTAAAAATACAGCACATCTAATTCCTTGCTTCATTCCATATTTAATCTTTATTTCCATCAAGCAATTCATCATAAAAGGATCTATACCTAGTCACGGCAGTTGCTTATAATATAAGCAATATAAACTATTCACGTTCAAATCTCAAACTATTATATCTTTTTACTAAATGTCGAGTCTTCTAATCTTTTTCGTCTTGCTTATCTAATTCTGTTAATTGAGAGAACTATTTGGTCTCAAATCTAGTTTGTTGCTTTTTATAGGCCCTTAGGGAACTAACTCATTATTTCCTTCCATCATGCAAACATGTCGTTGTTGGAAATAGGTTTTACTGGAACAATTTCATTATGACTTAACTTGAAGGTTTAAGACGACAAAGTCTAGCAATTCAGTAATCATATCATGTCGTACCTATATTTTTTTACCCTATGCATTTCTAGGTAACCCATTAAACTAGTTGTCATGAAAGACATCATGGCTTACATTATTATGTTTCCTCCCCAACCTGACTAATTGCAACCAAACATGGAATGGAAAAAGAAAATACATATAGCTCCAATTTACTTCACCTTCTCTGAGTGAGATGCATGACTATCTTGCTCAATCTTCAACGTGGGTTCTTCCTTCTCATCGAAACATATATGTTCAATTTGAGGAAAGAGATATCTGATTTGTTATCCCACATTTCTAACTGCATTCCTTGATGTTCTCATTGTAGTCTTATCCCATTCAGTTTTCTTTTAATCTAAGTAATTTATTTTAGCTTAACTCTATTGAATACATGAGGTTCATTCTCATATAAAACACATAAGGGAAAGTTTCAGATACCAATTGCTCTTTCCTTCACCACAAGTAGAGAACATGCGTTGGCCTTTTCTGTTAAATGTTTTTTATTTGACATATCTTCTGGCCAATTAGTGCAGCCTACATATACTGATTGTTAAAAATAAGATGGTTCAGATTGGAGAGAGCTCTAATTGGATGCAATATGGTTCTTGTTACATGTTACATTATTAACTAATACACAAATTTAAGCAAATTCTTTATAAAGTATAATGTCCAAAAATAATGTGTTATTAAATTACTTTTTTAGTTATCATTTCTTTAAATGATCAATTTAGCACACGCAATGACGGTAGTGATGATGAGAGTACTTCTAAACGTAATAGAATACAAACATCAAAAGTTTGGAATCACTCGACAAAGTCACCTATTGATAGTGCTGAGAAAATTTAAGTTTAAAATAAAAAGCATAATCATATTTACATTGGTAGTCACAGCACTAAGACAATGTTGAGACATTGATTCTTGCCCAAAGAAGAGTTAGATGAGGCTCATTCTTTAAGGAAAAGCATGCCGCTAGATCAAGAAAATGATAGAGAAATGCCGGCGAGGGTAATTGTATTGCATGATTTTTCTTTCACTTTTATTGAACATCGAAGAAACCATGAATTGCATACTTTTTAAAATCTGAAGTCAAGCATATCTCACGGAACACCACTAAAACAGAGTTGATTAAGTTTTACAAGAAAGTGAAAGAAATTCTTAAGTAGACATTGAAGCTAGTTCCTAGTAGAATTAGTTTAACCATAGATTTGTTGACATCTTCTACCTCCGACCGTTATATATCTCTCACCACATACTATGTTGATGAGAATTGGGTTTTGCAGAATAAGATACTAGCTTGTCTCAGCTTCCACCCCATATAGTGAGGTAATTTTAGTAGAGAAGCTAATTCATTTGTTAAAGGATTGAGGCATTGAAGAAAGAATCTTTACTGCTATTTTGGACAATGCGGCTTATAATAATGCTTTTATGAGAATTTTCAAAGACCATCTAGTTTTACAAGATCACTGTGTTAGTAATGGTTATTTTTAACATGTGCAATATTGTGCTCATATTCTAAATATTATTGTGCAAGATGGGTTAAAGGTTATTGATAAATCATTGTCTAAGATAAGAGAATGCATCAAGTATGTGAAGAGTCCTCCTGGAAGAAAAATAAAATTTGTAGAGTGTATTGAGCAAATTTATTTAGGGAAAGTGAAAAGCATCTAGAAAGATGTGTCCATTAGGTGGAATTTTACATTTCTAAGTTTAGAGAGTGTTCTAAACTTTCATTGGGCATTTGAGCACTTGAAATTGATTGATTATAATTTTACGTTTTTGCGATCAAGTGAAGAATGGAAAAATACTGAAAAAATTACAAAGTTTTTAAAAGCTTTTTTTGAAGTGTCCACTTTTTTTCCTGAAAGTAAATATCCAACTTCTAACTTATAATTTCGTGGAGTGTTTGAGATTCAAAAATGCATAATGGAGGAGAAGAAAAGTGACGATCAAGATATAAAATACAAATGAAATGAAATTAAAGTTCGATAAATATTAAAAAAGTTACAGGGTTGTTTTGTCATTTGTTATCATTTTGGAACCCTGACACAAGGTGAAGTATGTCGAGTTTTGTTTTGTAAAATTAGGGGTTGGTTCTTATTATGTGTTGACTATCATAGATAAATTGAAGAGTCTTTACAAAGAATATAAGTGAGCATCTATTGATGTATCTGTTGCTGAGAGGAGTGGTGAATCGACCCTTGGAGATATTCCTAATGATGAGATGATTGAGTTTGAATACTTTGAGTGTCAACTATATTCAATCAGTGGGTCCAAGTCAGTTAAAAGAATACTTAAATGAAAAATTAGGCAGTTGGAAGAAAAATAATCATTTGAATATTCTTGAGCACTAGAAAGGCGAAGGTGAGAAGCATCCTCAATTATCGATGATGGGCCAAGATATATTGAATATCCCTATTACTTTGGTAGCCTTTGAATCAGCTTTCAGTATTGCAGGTCATGTCCTTGATAAGTACCAAAATCATCTTATTTCAGAGAATGTTGAAGCTTAAATCTGTATTGGTTCTTGGTTAGATGGGATTCCTTATGAGTAGCCTTCTTTTTTTATTTATTGTTTTTTATATTTTTATGGAATACATATTTTATCACAATATATTAATATTAATTTTCTTATTAAATGAAGATCTAATAATGCTGATCATGGCCTTCCTTTGGGTGCTCATGATTTTGATTGCTACTTGATGGATTTCACCTCTTGTTTTTTGGCTAAATTTTATAAGAAGAATTCATTATGTAGAATTTTTGTTGTTGTTGTTCTGAAATAGTTTATTGTGAGAGTTGTTCATGATATAGTTGCAAGAGTTAAACTTGTAGTAAGCATTCGATGATGACTTGAGTAAAGGGGGACTTTTGCTGCTCTGTTGTAGTATTGTTTTTTTAGGTAATGGTCAACTCTGCTGCTTCTGTTTTATTATATCTATCTACTTCAGAGTATATTCCAATTTTGACTAAGGAGATCAGATATCATTTGTAGTTATTGTTGTTAGCTTGAAGATGAGGTTGTTGGTTTGTTGTAATAAACTAGTGATCTAATAAATTGTTGAAATCTAGAGTTCCAAAATTTTGGCTTGTTTAGGGTGCAAGTCTTGGCTCTTAAAGTAGTTAGTAGGTTGTTTGTATTTTCTTAATAACTCCTCTTAAAGTATGTAAAAAAGACATCCCACTAGTATGCAAAAAATCCCCCAAAAGTTTAACCCCCCCCCCCCCTTGAATGTTTACAAAATACCCTTTGGTAGTTCACAAAAAACGCCCAAAATGTTTTTAAAACCCTAATTTTTTTTAAAACCCACAAAAGTTTACAAAAACCCTAAAAAGCTTATAAAAAAACTCCTAAAAAGTTTGAAACCACCCCCCAAAAAGTTGCATAAAACCCAAAAGTTTGCAAGAAACCCACAAAAAGTTTGCAAAAATCCCCAAAAGTGTGCAAAAGACCCAAAAAATTTGTAAAAGAGATCCAAAAGGTTTGCAAAAAATAACCTAAAAATTTACAAAACCACCAAAAATTTGTAAAAGAGTCCCCAATATTTTGGAAAACATCCAAAAAACTTTGCAAAAACCCCCAAAAGTTTGCAAAAAACCCCTAATAGTTAACGAACCTCCCCCCAACCCCGAAAGTTTTTTAAAAAAACCACCCAAAAGTACTATTAAATATAATTATTATAGTTAAATGAGCAAATGGTTGACCTGTTTATTAAACAGGCGAGCAAAGACCTGGTGAGGAGAGAATGTTTGTTACAAATGATGTAGTTGAAGGACAACAAAAGAGGGTTTGCACATGTGAGGAGAGAATGGAAAGAGTTGACGGCGTTAAGAGGAGAAGAGTTATTAGAAATTAAATCGGCAGAGGTTGCCATGTAACCTTGCCAAAAGCAATGAGTCTACTATGTTAGTACTGAGGATTTGGTAACTCTCGATCACTTCATGCACTCGACCTTTTAAAAGGAGGGAGCCAAAGTTATTTTTTAATTGAGACTAGATTGTGTGGTAGAGAGTGGAATAAAATTAAAATAAAGTTTGATGAATAGAATATTTTTTGGCTCGATTATGAAGGACTAGGGTATAGCGGTGGTTAAGCTTCGTTATAGAGAATGGGGAAGAATGTGACTGTTAATAATATTTCTAAGTATCACATTGATGCTCAGATTACAAAGGGAGATAGGAGTTCTTGGGTTTTCTTGGGTTTTTACAACGATCTAAAAATAGGTAATCGATGGACCTCATGGAATTTACTTAGACAGTTGAAGAGAGATGACATAGAAACATGGATATGTGGGGGTCATTTCAATAAGCAGGTAAACAGCAATGAGAAAACTAGAACATCAAATGGCTGATTTTTGATAAGTAATAGATGAATGCGAGTCGAGTGATCTTGGATACAGTGAAGGAAAATTCACTTGGGCTAGTAATTAGAGTAAGATGGATACATTTTTCATCTTATTATTCGGATCATCATCCAATCCTACTAACACTTGAGGTACAATGTCCAACCATGAATCTTAAAGGGAGATTTAAATTCAAAGCATTTGGTGTAAGTGAGAAGACTGTTGAAGGTGGTGGCAGATTTAGGGCTTCAAAAATTAGACAATGGGGTGTGGTGAGACTTTCTACAAAGTTAAAAGAGTGTGGAGTTGCTCTCACCCATTGGAATCATGAACATTTGTGTCATATTGGGAGGAAACTAAGGAGAAATAAGTACAATGGAAAATGATTTTGAATGGAAGTTTTACTGGTAATGGAGAGGATTTGTGTCTGGGTGTTAGACATGATCTCAATAATTTGATGGATCAAGAAGAAATCACGTGGAGGCAATGATCTAGAGTGTCATGGCTATCAGAGGGAGACCAGAATACATCATTTTTCCATCAACAAGCTACAATTGGATGAAGGGCTTAAAGACTCAAGATGGTCAATGGTGCAAGAGAGTGAAGATATTTGCAGAGAGGTGGTATATTATTTTGTGTATATTTATGCTAAAAGCAATGAAGGAGATGAGCATACGAAAGCCATGTAGAGTTGTCTTGAAACCGTGGATAGAAAAGTAAGTGCAAATATGAATGATGTTCTCCTATGTGCCTGTAAAGTATGTCAAAATTAAGTGAGCATTATTTTGCATCACTACTAAATAATGAGGCATCCTAGATGGAAAATTCCGTCTAGGATACCCAGAATTTTGTCTAGGATGTGTATCCTAGATGGAATTCCATCTAGAATACGCGTCTAGTATGTTTTCGTCTAGGATGTAGTATTCTAGACGGAAATTTCGTCTAGAATACATCCTAGACGGAATTCAAAACCGTCTAGAATACATCCTAGATGGAATATTCTAGACGGAATTCAAAACCGTCTAGAATACGTCCTAGATGGATTATTCTAGACGGAATTTTCATCTAGAATAATTCATCCTAGACGGAAAAAAATTCCGTCTGGAAAAAGTATTCTAGAGGAAAATTTCCGTCTAGAATACTCATTCTAGACAGAAATTGATTTTTTAAAATTTTTTATTTTATAAAAAGGCATCCTAGATATTTGAGCATCCTAGACAAAATTTTCGTCTAGGATACTATGCTACAGTAGTGTTTTTTTTGCAGAATCTACTTTGGGTGCATGAACACAATATTGAACAACAAAAAATTATATTCATATCCAACACATTCTAATTATATTCTAATATTAAATCCCATTATATTCAAATAATACATTCACCAAAATAGTAGAGAGATACATAAATTGTTTACAAACTTTTACATACATTATTTCCAAGAGGTTTTGTATGCTCCATCGCACAACATTACGCACAATAGTTATAAAAAATGATGGATAAGGTCATATGACTTCAAGAAATAGGAATACTCGGTGACTGCACATTGACATCCTATAAGGCAAATTTGTTCTGTTGGCATGAACAACATGCTACACTCTTGGGAGACTGAAGTAGAGTCTCCTCTTATAACTCATACAAACATCAACCCCGACGCTAATATGAGTAGCCTGAAATCATGAAAACCAGTATAATCACTGACCCAAAAACTTGAATAATCATTTAAATAAAGAAAATAGTTCAGCCCTAACTTGAAGCAATATTAACATATCTAACTTAAGAAAATAGTCAGTACCTTGCTCTTTGATGAATAAAAGTGAAATATAAATTTGATTTAGAACAAAAAGCAATGCATTACTTCTAAAAGTTCAGCCGTAAAGGAAAAATTCGAGATCCTGAGAAAAATATATCACCATCCAATAAGCGAAAGGTTCTATGAAAGTATGAAACAAAACTTGGCAATCAGTCACTAGGAAGTAGCCCAACTCAAGCAAACTCAAATGCACAGCTCCTTTTCTAATAACACAAGTAGTAACATTTTTCTTCCCTATTCTCTCAAAAAAAAAATTCCTTCTCTAATGATTAGAATTGAAAGTATGCAATTGCAATTTGTATCATATGATGAAACTTTTGGCATCTATACCTAAATACAGCATGAATTCAAGGAACAATTAGAAATTTAGACGTGGAGAAGGAAAAATAAGCTTGAACTAGGAACTCACTATTAATTTCTGGTATCTAAGATTAAGACTCAGAACCAATGCCATCTAACTGACAATATAAGCAAGGCTAGAACTTCTGATATACACAACCATATGAAACTATGAGAGGTCAACTCAAGTATCAACCCTGATCAAAGAAGCACCTATCTACCCCTTACCAATGATTTCGAAGTGAAATGTAACTCTAGAGAGTAAATTATCATTCAAGAATAAAGTTTACATAACTCAAAAAGACAACCTTGTTCTCTTGCTTTGTATAACCCAATCCCTCACTTTTACCGTTGAGCCAGGCCTCACAGCAAACTGTAGAAATTAAGAATTTTTCATTTTTCCATTTTTAAAGCTTACTCGTAACTAGTCAATAAAACTGTGTTGAAGTATCTAAAAGTTCCAAATGCACCAGACCAACAAGACACAAATTTGCTTTACATTAAAACTCCCTATAAACATCATCCAGATCATACAAATCTACTGCTTAAACAGAGATTATCATTTCTCCTCCTCTAAATCCTTGAAGGGAAACATAAATCTAGAATTACATTAAAATCTACGAATCAATTATTTCTGCAAATGTTTTCATTATTTTCATCAAAACGAACTAACAAGTAAATTTGAGTTTCCAAAAGCTACCATGAGCTTGATCCACAACAGAATATCAACGTAGAGGACAAAGATTCAGTAAGCTTCATCCAATTACAAGTAAATAAGAACTACCCAAGTGCCTCTTGGTAAAAAATTTTAGCCCCCGGATCAAAATAAACTATAAAAACAGATCCCCAACTAAATAAAACATGACATTGCCAAAAAATAAAATAAAATGAAAAGAACAAATAGATTCTTACGAGAGAATTCACTTACTTAAAGAGAAGCTCTGGATCCCAGGAGGAACCATGGGCTTCTCCATCCTCTTCTCATCATCACCATCATCATGACCATCATCATCATCTTTATTTTTTGTAATGCGCAACTTAGAGCCATCTTCCTCTGAATCAAGACAAGGGAAACAACCCATCTCACTAAAAGATCTCAGCTTGAGGAATTGTCACCCAAGATTTGATTTTGACCATCCAATTTTAGAAAACAAGGGACAAAATATCTATTAATGCAAAAATCACTGTACGAGCACCGCCATGGACAGTGCCTCCACGCTCTAGTTCCTCAAGCAAGTCACCGACACCAAGGGCCCCGCCAGATCAAGAGCCGAGGAGCTCGAGCCCGTCGACGGTGAGAAATCGAGCAGCACCCGTTCGAGCTCAGCTAGGTGGCCGGCGAAGGAGGAGGCGGAGCACGCCACGAGGGGGGTGGGCTCCAAGGAGAAGGTGGAGAAGGCGGTGACGATTTGGTGGGGTTGTAGGGGTCCTCATCTCCGTCGCCAGAGCTTTGCGCTCGACGAGGCCGTAGCCTGTGAAGGGGACGAGAGGAAGGAGCCAGAGGTTGAAGAAGAGGGAGAGGAGGAAGAAGAAGAGGCCGAGGATGGTTGCGATGCTGTGGAGGGCTTCTTATTACGATTTTGGGCCGAAATTTTAGGTTGTGGGGGGTGTGCTTTCCCACTGGGGGGGGGGGTGGATTTTGATATTTATTATTTTTAACATGAGCTAAAACATTCTAGACGGAAATTTTCGTCTAGGATACCTGATAATATTTAAAATAATTAAAAATACAAGATCCGTCTAGGATACTATCGTAGACGAAAATTTCCGTCTAGAATGTTTTATCCTAGACGGAATATTCTAGACGGAAATTTTCCATCTAGTTTGCTATTAAACTAGACGGAAAATTTTCATAGGTTTCATGCATGAAGCCTATGAAAGCACTAACTAGGGCTTGATGATTATGAAGTAATTTTTTTCCAGAAATACTGGAGCATGACTGGTAAGGACCTTTATGAAGTGGTGTCTTCAATCTTTGAATAAGGGCATTCTCTTTCAATGATTCATAATACTCATATTTTTCTTATTGGTAAAGTTAAGAACTCTCACTTTTTTAGTGAATTTAAACCAATATCTTTAAGTAATATGTTGTACAAGGGTATCTAGAAGGTTCTTGCAAATAGATTAAAGAATTTTCTTCCTTATATTATCTCTCCTTCTCAAAGTGCTTTTGTGCCCTGTCGTTAATTATGAATTATGTGTTGGTGGCTTTTGAATCTCTTTATTATATGAATAATAAGCACAGAGCATGCAATGGTTCTATGGCAATCATACTTTACATGAGCAAGGTATATGATAGAGTGGAGTGGGATTCTTAGAAGCAACAATGATAAAATTGGGTTTTGCAGCTATATGGGTACTCTTGATTATGACTTGTGTTAGATTAGTTACTTATTCAATTCTTGTAAATGGACAACCAAAAGGAAATATTATTCCAACGAGGCGCTTGAGATAGGGTAATCCACTTTCACCATATCTATCTTTATTATGCATAGAAGGATTGTCAACTATGTTAAAGAATGTCGAGGAACAACGTCGTGTCGAAGAGGTCCAAAGTGTATCGTGGGAGCCCAAGTATCTCACACCTTTTTTCACTACTGATAGCCTTCTTTTTGCTCAAGCAACGATTGAGAGCTACAATAATTTGAAAGCAATCCTGAAGAAGTATGAGCTATCATCAGGGTAAATAGTTAATGAGATCAACTCAGCGATATGTTTCAACAAAAAATTAATGCAAAATGATTGTTATCTCCATCTCCCTTTTTTTTAGGAGGATCGAGAAGGAGATAATTTGATCACCTGCGGGAACGGGTGTGGAAAAGGATTAATCACTGGAACGAGAAGTTTCTCTCTCTGGAAGAGAGGGTGGTGTTGATCAAAGCCATTGCTCAATCAATCCCCACTTATTCTGTGAGCTTTTTTTTATTTCCGAAGGACTTTCGAATGATTTGAGTGCTATTTCAAGTAGGTTTTAGTGGGGGCAACAGAAAGAGAAATGGAGGATTCATTAGAAGAAGTAGGGGGATTTGGGTAAGCCAAAATCTGAAGGAAGGATTTGGCTATGTTATCGAAGCAAGAATGGAGGATAGTATAAAAAACAAACTCTCTAGCATACTCAATTCTAAAAGTCAAGTACCTTAAGAACACGAATATCATGAATGCCTTGTGTCGTATAAATACATCAAAAATGTTTAAGAGTATTTATGCTGATGAGAATTGTGATAAGTACAGAAGGGTTATTGTAGAGTTGGACACTTCATTGTTGATCCAATAGTTTAAGTCAATGCACCCGAGTCTAACATATTATGGACATGTGATTGATGAGATTCAGATGGTAGTTCATAAAATTTCATAGTGGTGCACTTCTCTCATTCTAAAATGACAAGAAACATGTTAAGCTCACTATTTAACAAAGGAGGGTCTTAGTAGACAAAATATATGTATATGGCTTTCTACTTTTCCAAGCTTTGTACCTAAATCGACAAGTTATGATAATCCTCCCTGATTTATAAAAGTTTAAGTTTTTATCAAAAAAACAAAACAAAAATAAATTACTATATAAGATGAAATTAAGTCTGCTCCTAAATTAAGCAAGAAAAACTAATTAAGCATAAAAATTAAATAAAGCAAACAAAATCATGAATTAAAGAAATTAAATCAAACATATTTCCTAAATATACAATTCTAATAAAAAAAAAATTCAAAACTGAAAAGTTGCATGGCAAGCGGTTGGCCCCTTGTGTAGACCCAAAGTCTTCGTGAGGAAAAATTAAAAAGATGAAAAAATTTTATTTTTATTGCAAAACTAAAGTTTTACAATATCTAAAAGTCCTTTTCAAAAGAGTAACCCTCCTACTTTTTAAAAGAGAATTTATAAAAATTTTCACATATCTTTACCTCACTCTCTACCCCTATATATAGATTACATAAACCCATATAAAAATTGCGATCAAACTTGCTCCAAGTAACACAATTTCATTCTCTAATCTATTTCTCCTATCTATTGGTTGGGTATCAAAACCTATAATGATACCTATGACGATACTAGTATGGATAAGAGTATCGATACTAACATCGATGATACCAGTATCGATACTACTATCAATATCAGAATAGGTGCTAGTCGATCATTACATTTTATGGCACTTTTATACCCTCATTATCTATTTTATTTGAATAAATATATCTGCTAATAATATTTTTTATCTTAATTTGTAATTGTAGTAAGATTTACTTTTATGCTCTTTTAGTTTTGTTAGCTAGATTTCCTTTATGCTCATAGTTTAGATCTTTATTTTCTTTTTCTTTTTTGTTATTTTTGTAGTTAGCTTTCATTTTTATTTCCTTTCTTTTATGCTTTCTAGCCTAGATTCTATTTTATGGTTTTTATTTTCCAAGATACATAACTGAATTTTGTAGGAACTTTAGAACTGTATGAAACGAGTCTGAGCACTTTTATGACTTGTGAATTATTTTCTTGTGCTTAAAATGATCATGCTTAGGATAATCAGTTAGAGGACTAATTGGTAGAAGAAGAATTTGATAATCCATACTTATATTGAGTGGCTTGATAGGTTATGCTTATAAATTCTAGAATTACTATCGAGTTGCTTGTTCTTTTCATGAGTGATAATTTTGCTTGTATGATAATTTGATATGTTATGCTTTCCTTAAGTTGTTTGATAGCCTATACATATAAATCTAAAGTAAAATGTGCTAAAAAAGATAGTAGTTCATAAATCTTGAATGAAATCAACTAGTAGCTTTAATTCTAGATTCCTATCGTTTCTATTGATTTCTTCCATGTGACACTCCTAGGTTCACACAAGGCTGCAGTCCAAGGTTAAACCAACAACGTCAAACCTACCATGCACTACACCGTGCAATAACATGTTTCACCATCACAATTACTATCTCTCTAGTAGAGTCAATAAAACGTGTAGGTACAAAAGCAGGAAAAGATAATACGGAAACCAACAGATGAAATAATAGAGATCAAAATGATATCCCATCATCTAGCGTACTGAAGTACAAATCAATGTCTGATATAAATAAACTGAGGTACTCAATAAGTCTCAAATATAAAAAATGTCTGACAAGAGGAAATAAAGCACACAGCCTTTAACAGTTCTAGAATAAAACTCTCATATGTCTAAACAAAAGTCTACAGTGAAGCTCAAAGAAAAATACAACTAAATGTACAGCTGAAGCTAAAATACATCGCCATCAACCTGCGACTCTCCGAGCTCCTGGCTCGTTACCTGAAAGGGGGGGGGACAACGAGCGTCAAAGCATTAGCGAGCAACATCGCAACCAACCCCAAGGGATAGGGCTCGTTGTATAAGAAAATACAATTAACACATAATAACATAAAATCATTTATCCTAACAATAATGGGTTTTAGTACTTAGGAAGTTACAACACGAGCATAGGTACGTCGAGCAAAATAAACCAAACAAGGAAACTCTCATGTATATACCTTGTATCTCAAATTGTAAGTCCCTAAGTACCAAACCCGGAGTCTAATATATGAACAATAAAGAAAAGAAAATGAACCCATCTCTACCGATAAAACAAAGTTATGTCAAAGCCACAATAAGTGTCATGTCCAGTGTAGGTAGCTATCATATCTCAACTTCATGAATACGTCATGCTCCAAACTCGGTTATGTATCATGCTCAAGGTTTAGCAAATGTCCAACACATGGACTAAATGATATGCATGTCCAACACATGGACTGAAATGACAAGTGTCTAACACATAGACTAATAGTAATGTATGTCCAACACATGGACTATAAGTAAAGAGGTGCAACTGTCGAAAGTATATGCGGAAAGATACACATATCCTAAACTCACACGTGTCTCGATGTACAGGTCTAAACATGTGTTAAAAGTCAACTCACATGTACAGATAAATCACTAACATTGTAAACTAGTGTCAAATAATCGAGGCGACCCAGAAAAGTAACTCAAACAGATCAAGAATCTATAAAACACCTTATCAGTCGACTCATGTGTCGACTGATGCAATCAGTCGACTCATTGGTCGACTAATAAGATCAGGCAGAACAGCCTCAGCTCACCAATCGACTAATCGGTCGACTGAGGAACTAAGAAAACAAAATCGGCCCGTCAGTCGACTGATCAGTCGACTGATAGCTAAAAAATTTAGCCTGTCGGTCGACTGATCAATCAATCGAACGGCTGTAGAAACCTATTTGTGCAGTGATTATTTGCAATACTATTTATCTAAAATCATCATCATAAATCCCAAGCATAAAGATACTGATTTTAACATATATGTACTAAACTGAAATGAAAGGTCTATATGTAAACATTTATCAAAAACCTTAAACACATAAAAACATGTTTGATACGTTTTGAAATCAATAAATCATGAATTAACTCTTGTCAAACGTTTTCAGATCTAGATCTCTTTAATAAAACGTTGATGATCTTTTTATAAACTGAGAAGCTCAATATTTCACATCATATACCATAAAGATTTATTCTTTGTACTAAAAACAAGTTTTAGGCTCAATAAAAACTCATTAAAACTCAATAAATTCATGTAAAACAAAAGAAACAGAGTTGGGCGAGATGTTACTCGCCTCAGGGGTGATGAAAAGCTCCTAGATCTGAGAGAGAGTGGTTTCTTTCGCTGCAAAGTAAAAATCTCGACGAAAATCCTCCGATTTCTCCCCAAAATCACCAAGAACTATCCTAGGGTTTAAGAGAGGAGAGAGGGGGCTAGGGGTTCTCAGATCTGGTGATGAGAGGGGGTATTTTCGGGTAGGGGAGATCATATATGAATAGCCAGACCCGACCCAAAACGCGAACTAATCAAAACAGATCCGAAACCTAAAAAAATTAGGAAATAGCTCGTCAGTCGACTGATTGGTCGACTGATCTCGTCAGTCGACTGATCGGTCGACTGATCTGGCAATTTTCCTGTTTCGTACATGTTTTGCTTATTTGCAAAACCAACGTACAAAACTCTACACACATACCCTCATATCATCTCAAATAACTTGTTATCATGTCCATCTATGACCTTAAGCTATTTATCACAAAAATTCACATATATACATAACAAAAAGATCCGGGGTTTTACATTCTCCCCCCTTAAAAGAATTTCGTCCTCGAAATTTGAAAATCAGATCTAAACAAGTAATAATACTCTAGACAAGCATATAACGATATTTATACTTAACAATCCATGATGACCATATTCCCACTCAACCCTTAATCAAATGGAACTAGTACGTCGGACGAAAATCCAAACAAGGAACCCCCCATATATATACCATATGTTCCAAAAGGTTAAGAATTGAGTGGAAATATCCTCATTCTAGTGTTAAATCTAAATATAATCACACAATTACTCATGCACATCAATCAATTCACCTCCTCAATAAATGCAGGAGGTAGCGCTACATATCATCTTCGCGCTCTTGAAAATCATCTTCGATGTCCACACTTAACCACCTAAAATGTAAATACCCCCACTTAACCCCTAACTAAATGGAACAAGTACATCGAGCAAAAATCCAAACAGGGAACCCCTCATTTATATACCATATGTTCCGATTACTTAGGAGATAAGTGGTAATACCCTCATTTTAGTGTTAAGTGTAAACGTCGCCATAATTGAATCTATAAGCCATATATAAACCATACAAAAGCTTTAATTTACCTGCTCAAACATATGTGGATAGTCGCGACGCATGTCCTCTTCGTGCTCCTAAGAAATCTCCTCAACGCCTCTTTGGTTCCACAGAACTTTCACCAAAGGATTCACCTTGTTTCTAAGCCTCTTGTCCTCCCTAGCAAGTATACCAACTGGAATCTCAATAGTAGTCAAATCCTCCTGAAACTCAATCTCTGGTGCATCCAATACTCGCTGCTGCTCCTTATCATGCAAGTGTTTCTTGAGCATGGAAACATGAAATATATTGTGTATACTAGACATCGATGTTGGAAGATCTAGTCTGTATGACACAGCTCCAATGCGCTCCAAAATCCTGAAAGGTCCAATATACCTCGGTGTAAGCTTTCCCCGTCTCCCGAATTGCTGAACGCCTTTCATAGGTGTACCTTCAGCATAACTGAATCTCCAACCTGAAACTCCAAGGGTCTTTGTCTCTTATCTGCATAGCTCTTTTGCCGACTCTGGGCGGCTAAAATCCTCTCTCTGATCAATGCTACCTTCTCAGTAGTCTACCTCACAAGCTCTGGTCCAAGCATTAAGCTATCCTCTGGCTCTGCCCAACATACCGGTAATCTACAAGGTCTCCCGTACAATGCCTCATATGGGGTCATACCGATCGTCGCTTGATAACTATTGTTATAAGAGAACTCTATCAGTAGAATATGCTCCTCCCAGCTACCCTGAAAGTCTATGACACAAGCCCACAACATGTCTTCCAACACCTAATTAACCCTCTTCGTCTGACAATCTGTCTGTGGGTGGAATACACTGCTATAGGATAACCTGCTACCGAACGAATTCTGAAAACTCCTCCAAAAATGTGAAGTGAACACTGAACCACGATCCGACACAATCGTATCTGGAACTCCATGAAGTCGAATTATCTCCTAAATAAATATCCTCGCATACGTCTTAGCTGTATAATTAGTCTTTACTAGAATAGAATGTGCTGACTTCATTAGTCTATCCACTATCACCCAAACAGAATCATTCTTTTTCTTTGACTTTGACAACCCTACAATAAATTTCATAGAAATATCCGCCCACTTTCACTCAAAAATGGGTAAAGGCTGAAGTGTTCCTGTCGGTCTCTGATGTTCCGCCTTTCTCACTGATAAGTAAGATACTTAGCTACATACTCTGAAATCTTCCTATGCATATCACTCCATCAAAAGTGTCTCTTTAGGTCCTTGTACATCTTAGTGGTCCCTGGATGTACTATGTACCGAGTACGATGTGCTTCATATAGCAACTCCCTCTTAAGCCCTGCATTTGCTGGCATAACAAATCTATCCTTCATCCGTAGACTTCCATCTGCTCTAATGGTCTAATCAGCCTTAGGATCTTTGGAAATCTCCTCCTTTCAGATTTAAATCCAAGAGTCCTCCAGCTGGGCCCTGACAACTCTGGTACTCCAAGATGGCCTCACTGACACAGCTCCTAAAAATGCTCTGGTTCCACCAATCTCAAGTCTAAAATCATACTGGCTAAGGGTGAGAATATCTCGATACAACAATCACCTCAAAGCCGAAATCCGATGTCGATGTTTCCTACTCAAGGCATCCACTACGACATTGGCCTTCCCTGGATGATACTGAATTGCGAATTCATGGTCCTTTATAAACCTAATCCACCTCCTTTGTCTCTTGTTGAGTTCCCTCTGGGAGGAAAGATACTTCAGACTCTGATGGTCTATGAACAACTCAAACTGTACTCCATATAAGTAATGCCTCCATGACTTTAGTGCAATTACTACTGCTGCTAACTCCAAGTCATGAGTGAGATAGTTCTGCTCATGCTCTCTCAATTGCCGCGAGACATATGTTACTACCCTCTAAGTCTGTATCAAAATGCCTCCTAAATCTGCTAATGATGTATCTGTGTAGACCACAAATATCATGTCGCTGTTCGAAATAGTCAAAACTGGCGCTGTGGACAACTTTGCCTTCAAGGTATCAAGGCCTTCTGGCACTCCATGCTCCAAATGAACTGTACACTCTACTTCGTAAGGTGTGTAAGTGGTGTCAAAATCTTCGATAAGTCCTGGATAAACTTTCAATAATAGCCGGCTAAACCTGAAAAGCTACGAATCTCTGCCTCCGTCTTCGGTGATTAAGAACTGCTGTAATCTTAGCCGGATCCACTGCTATGCCCTCTTTGCTGATGATGTGGCCGAGAAATCTGACCTCTAAAAGCCAAAACTCACACTTGCTAAACTTGGCATATAACTGGTGCTCCCGTAGGGTCTGCAAAGCTAACCGGAGATGCTACTCATGTTCTGCCTCCGATCTCGAATATATGAGAAAATCATCGATAAAGATAAGTACAAACTGATCCAAGAAGGGACAAAAAACCCCGGTTCATCAAATCTATGAATACCACGGGTGCATTAGTCAACCCAAATGGCATAACAAGAAACTCACAAGATTCAAATCGAATCAGGAAAAACGACTTTGGGAAAATCCATCTCCCAAACTCGCAACTACATTAACCTAAAACGAAGATCAATCTTCGAGAAACATTGTGCTTCGTGTAGCTGATCAAACAAGACATAAGTCCTATTAAATCCGGATAGTGAACTTGTTCACATCATAAAAATCTACATAAAATCATAAGTCATTGTCCTCATTCTCCCGAAGAGGATCAGTGCTCCCATAAATAAAAAAGGTACTCCGGTGAGTAATACTCTAAAATGATAATTCATTTATCTATTTCTATCTGTAGCTCCCTCATCTCAGCAGGTGTCGTACGATAGGGTGCTTAGGATATCGGTATTATGCTCGCTGCAACTCGATGCAGGAAACAACCTCTCTCACCGGAGAAAATCTAGGCCTGTCCTGAAAGACATCCTGATACTCTGAGACAACTTCAGTCTCACACAAATCAGCACTCCGATCTCTCAGCATCACCTACTCGACGTATACCAAAAATGACTCTACATTTCGGTCACCCTGTGAGGTTGCTACTCACAAGCTGACTGTTTTAGTAAAACAGTCGATACCAATATGGTATAATGATAGCTAATCCATACCAAAAATGATGTCGAAATTTGACATAAGCAACACGATCAACCGGATAACTAACTTAGACTCATCTAGTTTG
This sequence comes from Asparagus kiusianus, assembly GCA_022839385.1. Lineage (NCBI taxonomy): Eukaryota > Viridiplantae > Streptophyta > Magnoliopsida > Asparagales > Asparagaceae > Asparagus > Asparagus kiusianus. The sequence continues at coordinate 3,668 of BQKN01054930.1, read as the reverse complement.
ATAACATATCTCCTACAGATAGAAGGGACACTGTGACGCCCCTGGGTTCACACAAGGCTGCAGTCCAAGGTGAAATCAAGAATGTCAAACCTGTCATGCACTACACCGTGCAATAATACGTTTCACCATCACAATAAGTATCCATCTAGTGGAATCAACAACAGGTGTAGGTACAAAATAGGCAAAAGAAAATATAATGGAACAGTAATAAACAATAGGTGATCTGAAGAAAAATAGTCATCACTGATATGAGTAAATAAATCTCTGAGAAGAAACAATATCTGAGCTGAATACAAATGTCTCGACACATGGAGAAATAACATTTAGGAACCTCGTCTTTACAAAAACTAGAATAAACTCTCAATTGTTCATAAACAAAATTTATTGTGGAGTTCAAACATATACTAATAATATCTATGAATAACTGCTAGAGCAAATCCATCAACCTACGGCTCTCCGTGCACCTAGCTCGTTACTTGAAAGTGGGGAAACAACGAGCGTCAAAGCTCTATAGCGGGTAACATCACAACCAACCCCAAGGGAGAGGGCTCGTTGTATACAAAAAATACAGATAATATATAATAGATACAAAATCATTAGTCCTAACAAAGAGGGCTTTAATATTTAGGAATTTACAACACGAGCATAGGTACGTCGAGCGAAATAATCCAAACAAGGAAACCCTCATGTATATACCTCGTTATCTCAAGTTGCAAACCCTTAAATATCAAACCCAAGAGCTAGAACAGGAACAATAATAATAATAGGAAGAATCGCACACCCAAACTCCGAACTCATATACTATCTCATGTCACAACTCATGTACATGTCATGTACAGCATATACAGTATAAATGTCAAAATCAAGGTCTAAATTAATGTCCAACACATGGACTAAAATCAAAAGTAGTGGATGTCCAACACATAGACTGAAAGGTGGTTGTCCAACACATGGACTGAAAGTAAACGTCCAACACATGGACGAAAAAGTGAGTGTCCAACACATGGACTGAAAAGTAAATGTCCAACACATAGACTAAAAGGTAAATATCCAACACGAGGACTGAAATGGATTATAGTCCAACACGAGGACTTTAATGGATTATAGTCCAACACGAGGACTTTAATGAATTATAGTCCAACACGAGGACTTCAATGGATTATAGTCCAA